>SZWC01005549.1:130588-141150 GCA_023375785.1 Penium margaritaceum
ACCACCATGTTTCTCACCAGTGTGTTTCTGACCAATGTGTTTCTGACCAGTGTGTTTCAGACCACTGTGTTTGTGACCGCAGTGTTTCTGACCACTGTGTTTCTGACCACTGTGTTTCTGACCAGAGTGTTCTGACCAATGTGTTTTTGACCAGTGTGTTTATGACCACTGTGTTTCTGACCTCTGTGTTCTTGCCCACTGTGTTTTTGATCACTGTGTTTCTGACCAATGTGTTTCTGACCACCGTGTTTCTGACCAGTGTGTTTCTGACCAGTGTGTTTCTGACCAATATGTTTCTGACCACTGTGTTTCTGACCACTGTGTTCCTGACCACCGTGTTTCTGACCAGTGTGTTTCTGAGTAGTGTGTTTATGACCACTGTGTTCCTGACCAGTGTGTTTCTGACCATTGTGTTTCTGACAGCTGTGTTTCTGACCACCGTGTTTCTGACCAGTGTGTTTCTGACTAGTGTGTTTCTGACCAGGGGGTTTGTGACCAATGTGTTTCAGACCAGGGTGTTTCTGACCACTGTGTTTCTGATCACCGTGTTTCTGACAAGAGTATTTCTGACCAGTGTGTTTCTGACCACTGTGTTCGTGACCAGTGTGTCCGTGACCACTGTGTTTCTGACCACTGTATTCCCGACCAGTAAGTTTCTGACCACTGTGTTTCTGACCACCGTGTTTCTCAACTCTGTGTTTCTGACCAGTACGTTTCTGACCACTGAGATTCTGACCACTGTGTTTCTGACCACTGTCTTTCTGACCAGTGTGTTTCTGACCACTGTGTTTCTGACCATTGTGTTTCTGACCAGTGTGTTTCTGACCACTGTGTTTCTGACCATTGTGTTTCTGACCATTGTGTCTCTGACCAGTGTGTTTCTGACCACTGTGTTTCTGACCACTGAATTTATGACCACCGTGTTTCTTACCAGTGTGTTTCTGACCACTGTGTTTTTGACCAGTGTGTTTCTGACCACTGTGTTTCTGACCACTGTGTTTCTGACCACTGTATTTCTGACCAGTGTGTTTCTGACCACTGTGTTTCTGACCAGTATGTTTCTGGCCTCTGTATTTCTGACCACAGTGTTTCTGACCACTGTGTTTCTGACCACTGTGTTTCTGACCACTGTATTTCTGACCACTATGTTTCTCACCAGTGTGCTTCTGACCACTGTGTTTCTGACCAGAGTGTTCTGAGCAATGTGTTTCTGACCAGTGTGTTTCTGACCACTATGTTTCTGACCACAGTGTTTCTGACCACTATGTTTCTGACCAGTTTGTTTCTGACCAGTGTGTTTCTGACCTGTGTGTTTCTGACTAGTGTGTTTCTGACCACTGTGATTCTGACTATCGTGTTTCTGACCACTGTAGCTCTGACCACGGTGTTTATGACAAGTGTAATTCTGTCCACTGTGTTTCAGACCGGCATGTTTCTGACAACTGTGTTTGTGACCACTTTGTTTCTGACCAGTAAGTCTCTGACCACTGTGTTTCTGACTAGTGTGTTTCTGTCCACTGTATTTCTGACCACTGTGTTTGTGACCACTGTATTTCTGACCACTGTGTTTATGACCAGTGTGTTTCTGACCAGTGTGTTTCTGACCAATGTGTTTCTGACCAGTGTGTTTCTGACCAGTGTGTTTCTGACCACTGTTTTTTCACCACTGTGTTTCTGACCACTATGTTTCTGACCACTGTGTTTCTGACCACTTTGTCTCTGACCACTGTGTTTCTGACCAGGGTCTTTCGGAACAGTGTGTATTTGACCAGTGTGCTTCTGACCCCTGTGTTTCTGACCACTGTGTTTCTGACCACTGTGTTTCTGACCACTGTGTTTCTGACCACTGTGTTTCTGACCAGTGTGTTTATGACCAGTGTGTTTCTGACCACTGTGTTTCTGACCATTGTGTTTCTGACTGCTGTGTTTCTGACCACTGTGTTTCTGACTAGTGCCTTTCTGACTAGTGTGTTCCTGACCAGGGTGTTTACGACCACTGCGTTTCTGACAAGTGTGTCTCTGACCACTGCGTTTCTGACCACTGTGTTCGTGACCAGTGTGTTTCGGACCATTGTGTTTCTGACCAGTGTATTTTTGACCACTGTGTTTCTGACCACCGTGCTTCTGACACTGTGTTTCTGACCATTGTGTTTTTCACCAGTGTGTTTCTGACCAGTGTGTTTCTTACCATAGTGTTTCAGACCAGTGTGTTTCTGACCATTGTGTTTCTGGCCACTGTGTTTCTCACCAGTGTGTTTCTGACCAGTGTATTTTGAGACTAGTGTGTTTCTGACCAGTGTGTTCCTGACCACTGTTTCTGACCTGTGTGTTTCTGACCACTGTGTTTCTGACCAGTGTGTTCCTCACCACTGTGTTTCTGAGCAATGTTTTTCTGACCATTGTGTTTCTGACTGCTGTGTTTCTGACCACTGTCTTTCTGACCAGTGTGTTTCTAACCATTGTGTTTCTGACCAGTGTATTTTGAGACTAGTGTGTTTCTGACCAGTGTCTTTCGGACCACTGTGTTTCTGACCGCTGTGTTTCTGACCACTGTCTTTCTGACCAGTGTGTTTCTAACCATTGTGTTTCTGACCAGTGTATTTTGAGACTAGTGTGTTTCTGACCAGTGTCTTTCGGACCACTGTGTTTCTGACCGCTGTGTTTCTGACCACTGTCTTTCTGACCAGTGTGTTTCTAACCATTGTGTTTCTGACCAGTGTATTTTGAGACTAGTGTGTTTCTGACCAGTGTCTTTCGGACCACTGTGTTTCTGACCGCTGTGTTTCTGACCACTGTCTTTCTGACCAGTGTGTTTCTAACCATTGTGTTTCTGACCAGTGTATTTTGAGACTAGTGTGTTTCTGACCAGTGTCTTTCGGACCACTGTGTTTCTGACCGCTGTGTTTCTGACCACTGTCTTTCTGACCAGTGTGTTTCTAACCATTGTGTTTCTGACCAGTGTATTTTGAGACTAGTGTGTTTCTGACCAGTGTCTTTCGGACCACTGTGTTTCTGACCGCTGTGTTTCTGACCACTGTCTTTCTGACCAGTGTGTTTCTAACCATTGTGTTTCTGACCAGTGTATTTTGAGACTAGTGTGTTTCTGACCAGTGTCTTTCGGACCACTGTGTTTCTGACCGCTGTGTTTCTGACCACTGTCTTTCTGACCAGTGTGTTTCTAACCATTGTGTTTCTGACCAGTGTATTTTGAGACTAGTGTGTTTCTGACCAGTGTCTTTCGGACCACTGTGTTTCTGACCGCTGTGTTTCTGACCACTGTCTTTCTGACCAGTGTGTTTCTAACCATTGTGTTTCTGACCAGTGTATTTTGAGACTAGTGTGTTTCTGACCAGTGTCTTTCGGACCACTGTGTTTCTGACCGCTGTGTTTCTGACCACTGTATTTCTGACCACTGTGTTTTTGACCACTGTGTTTCTGACCACTGTGTTTCTAACCACTGTGTTTCTGACCACTGTATTTCTAACCACCATGTTTCTCACCAGTGTGTTTCTGACCACTGTGTTTCTGACCAGTATGTTTCTGACCACTGTGTTTCTGACCAGAGTGTTCTGACCAATGTGTTTTTGACCAGTGAATTTCTGACCACTATGTTTCTGACCTCCGTGTTCTTGCCCACTGTGTTTTTGATCACTGTGTTTCTGACCAATGTGTTTCTGACCACGGTGTTTCTGACCACTGTGTTTCTGACCAGTGTGTTTCTGACCACTGTGTTTCTGACCACTGAGTTTCTAACCAGTGTGTTTCTGACCACTATGTTTCTGACCACTGTGTTTCTGACCACTGTGTTCCTGACCACTGTGTTTCTGACCAGTGTGTTTCTGACCAGTATGTTTATGACCACTGTGTTCCTGACCACTGTGTTTCTGACCAGTGTGTTTCTGACCAGTATGTTTATGACCACCGTGTTCCTGACCGGTGTGTTTCTGACCATTGTGTTTCTGACAGCTGTGTTTCTGACCACTGTGTTTCTGACCAGTGTGTTTCTGACTAGTGTGTCTCTGACCAGGGTGTTTGTGACCACTGTGTTTCAGACCAGTGTGTTTCTGACTACTGTGTTTCTGATCACTGTGTTTCTGACAAGTGTATTTCTCACCAGTGTGTTTCTGACCACTGTGTTTGTGACCAGTGTGTCCATGACCACTGTGTTTCTGACCACAGAGTTTCTGACCACTGAATTTATGACCACCGTGTTACTCACCAGTGCGTTTCTAACCACTATGTTTTTGACCACTGTGTTTTTGACCACTGCTTTTCTGACACCTGTGTTTCTGACCAGTGTGTTTCTGACCACTGTGTTTCTGACCACTGTGTTTCTGACCACTGAATTCATGACCACCGTGCTTCTCACAAGTGTGTTTCTGACCACTGTGTTTCTGACCAGTGTGTTTCTGACCACTGTGTTTCTGACCACTGTGTTTCTGACCACTGAATTCATGACCACCGTGCTTCTCACAAGTGTGTTTCTGACCACTGTGTTTTTTACCACTCTGTTTCTGAGCATTGTGTTTCTGACCACTGTGTTTCTGACCACTGTATTTCTGACCACTATGTTTCTGACCAGTGTGTTTCTGACCACTGTGTTTCTGACCAGTGTGTTTCTGACCTCTGTGTTTCTGACCACAGTGTTTCTGACCACTGTGTTTCTGACCACTGTGTTCCTGACCACTGTGTTTCTGACCAGTGTGTTCCTCACCACTGTGTTTCTGACCAGTGTGCTTCTGACCACGATGTATCTAACCAGTGTGTTTCTTACCAGTGTGTTTCTGGCCTTTGTGTTTCTGACCACTGTGTTTCTGACCAGTGTGTTCCTCACCACTGTGTTTCTGACCAGTGTGCTTCTGACCACGATGTATCTAACCAGTGTGTTTCTTACCAGTGTGTTTCTGGCCTTTGTGTTTCTGACCACTGTGTTTCTGACCAGTGTGTTCCTCACCACTGTGTTTCTGACCAGTGTGCTTCTGACCACGATGTATCTAACCAGTGTGTTTCTTACCAGTGTGTTTCTGGCCTTTGTGTTTCTGACCACTGTGTTTCTGACCAGTGTGTTCCTCACCACTGTGTTTCTGACCAGTGTGCTTCTGACCACGATGTATCTAACCAGTGTGTTTCTTACCAGTGTGTTTCTGGCCTTTGTGTTTCTGACCACTGTGTTTCTGACCAGTGTGTTCCTCACCACTGTGTTTCTGACCAGTGTGCTTCTGACCACGATGTATCTAACCAGTGTGTTTCTTACCAGTGTGTTTCTGGCCTTTGTGTTTCTGACCACTGTGTTTCTGACCAGTGTGTTCCTCACCACTGTGTTTCTGACCAGTGTGCTTCTGACCACGATGTATCTAACCAGTGTGTTTCTTACCAGTGTGTTTCTGGCCTTTGTGTTTCTGACCACTGTGTTTCTGACCAGTGTGTTCCTCACCACTGTGTTTCTGACCAGTGTGCTTCTGACCACGATGTATCTAACCAGTGTGTTTCTTACCAGTGTGTTTCTGGCCTTTGTGTTTCTGACCACTGTGTTTCTGACCAGTGTGTTCCTCACCACTGTGTTTCTGACCAGTGTGCTTCTGACCACGATGTATCTAACCAGTGTGTTTCTTACCAGTGTGTTTCTGGCCTTTGTGTTTCTGACCACTGTGTTTCTGACCAGTGTGTTCCTCACCACTGTGTTTATGACCAGTGTGCTTCTGACCACGATGTATATAACCAGTGTGTTTCTTACCAGTGTGTTTCTGGCCTTTGTGTTTCTGACCACTGTGTTTCTGACCAGTGTGTTTCTGACCACTGTGTTTCTGACCATTGTGTTTCAGACCACTGTGTTTCTGACCAGTGTGTTTCTGACTACTGTGTTTCTGACCACTGTGCTTCTGACCACTGAATTTATGACCACCGTGTTTCTCACCAGTGTGTATCTGACCATAGTGTTTTTGACCACTGTGTTTTTGACCACTGAGATTCTGACCACTGTGTTTCTGACCACTGTGTTTCTGACCACTGTGTTTCTGACCACTGAATTTATGACCACTGTCTTTCTCACCAGCGTGTTTCTGAGCACCGTGTTTTTGACCACTGTGTTTGTGACCACTGTGTTTCTGACCACTGAATCTATGACCACCGTTTTTCTCACCAGTGTGTTTCTGACGACTGTGTTTCTGACCAGTGTATTTCTGACCACTGTGTTTCTGATCACTGTGTTTCTGACTAGTGTGTTTCTGACCACTGTGCTTCTGACCTGTGTTTCTGACCACTGTGTTTCTGACCAGTGTGTTTCTGACCACTGTGTTTCTGACCAGTGTGTTTCTGACCAGTGTGTTTCTGACTTCTGTGTTTCTGACCACTGTGTTTCTGACCAGCGTGTTTCCGACCACTTTGTTTCTGACCATTGTGTTTCTGACCACTGTGTTTCTGACCACTGTGTTTCTGACCACAGTGTTTCTCACCAGTGTGTTTCTAACCGGTGTGTTTTTTACCACTGAGTTTCTGACCAGTGTGTTTCTGACCACTGTGTTTCTGACCTTTGTGTTTCTGACCATTGTGTTTCTGACCACTGTGTTTCTGAACAGTGTGTTTCAGACCAGTGTGTTTATGACCACTGTGTTTCTGACCAGTGTGTTTCTGACCATTGTGTTTCTGACAACCGTGCTCCCGACCACCGTGTTTCTGACCAATGTGTTTGTGACTAGTGTGTTTCTGACGAGGGTGTTTCCGACCAATGTGTTTCTGACCAGTGTGTTTATGACCACTGTGTTTCTGATCACTGTGTTTCTGACCAGTGTGTTTCTGACCACTTTGTTTCTGACCAGTGTGTCTGTGACCACTGTGTTTCTGACCACTGTGTTTCTGACCAGTGTGTTTATGACCACTGTGTTTCTGATCACTGTGTTTCTGACCAGTGTGTTTCTGACCACTTTGTTTCTGACCAGTGTGTCTGTGACCACTGTGTTTCTGACCACTGTGTTTCCGACCAGTGTGTTTATTACCACTGTGTTTCTGACCACTGTGTTTCTGACCAGGGTGTTTCTGACCACTGAGTTTCTGACCACTGTGTTTCTCACCACTATGTTTCTGAGCAATGTGTTTCTGACCACTGTGTTTCTGACCACTATATTTTTGACCACTGTGTTTCTGACCACTGTGTTTCTGATCACTGTGTTTCTGACCAGTGTGTTTCAGACCTGTGTGTTTCTGAGTACTGTGTTTCATATGATTGTGTTTGTGACCACTGTGTTTCTGACCACTGTGTTTCGGACCACTGTGTTTCTTACCACTGTGTTTCTGACCAGTGTGTTTCTGACCGTGTTTCTGACCACTGTGTTTCTGACCAGAGTGTTTCTGACCAGTGTGTTTACGACCACTGATTTTCTGACCACCGTGTTTCTGACCACCGTGTTTCTGACCAATGTGTTTCTGACCACTGTGTTTCTGACCACTGTGTTTCTGACCTGTGTGTTTCTGACCATTGTGTTTCTGACCACTGTGTTTCTGACCACCGTGTTTCTAACCAGTGTGTTTCTGACCAGTGTTATTCTGACCACAGTGTTTCTGACCACTGTGTTTATGACAACTGTGTGTCTGACCACTGTATTTCTGACCACTGTGTTTCTGACCAGTGTGTTTCTGACCACAGTGATTATGACCTCTGTGTTTCTGACCACTGTGTTTCTGACCAGTGTGTTTCTGACCACTGTGTTTCTGACCATTGTGTTTCTGACCTCTGTGTTTCTGACCAGTGTGTTTCTGACCAGTGTGTTTCTGAGCACTGTGTGTCTGACCATTGTGTTTCCGAACACTGTGTTTCCGACCACTTTGTTTCTGACCACTGTGTTTCTGACCACTGTGTTTCTGACTTGTGTGTTTCCGAGCACCGTATTTCTGGCCAGTGTATTTCTGAACACTGTGTTTCTGACCACTGTGTTTCTGAACAAGGTGTTTCTGACCACCGTGTTTCTGACCAGTGTGTTTCTGACCACTGTATTTCTCACCACAGTGTCTCTAACCAGTGTGTTTCTGACCCTTGTGTTTCTGACCACTGAATCTATGACCACCGTTTTTCTCACCAGTGTGTTTCTGACCACTGTGTTTCTGACCAGTGTGTTTCTGACCAGTGTGTTTCTGACCACTGTGTTTCTGACCACTGTGTTTCTGACCACTGAATTTATGACCACCGTGTTTCTCACCAGTGTGTTTCTGACCACTGTGGTTTTGACCACTGTGTTTCTGACCACTGTGTTTGTGACCACTGTGTTTCTGAGCACTGTATCTCTGACCACTATGTTTCTGACCATTGTGTTTCTGACCATTGTGTTTCTGACCAGTGTGTTTCTGACGACTGTGTTTCTGACCACTATGTTTCTAGCCACTGTGTTTCTGACCAGAGTGTTCTTACCAAAGTGTTTCTGACCAGTGTGTTTCTGACCAGTGTGTTTGTGACTAGTGTGTTTCTGACCACTGTGTTTCTGACTACGGTGTTTCTGACCAGTGTGTTTCTGACCACCGTGTTTCTGAACGGCATGATTCTGACAACTGTGTTTGTGACCACTTTGTTTCACACCTGTAAGCTTCAGACCACTGTGTTCTGACCAGTGTGGTTCTGTCCACTGTGTTTCAGACCACTGAGTTTCGGACCACTGTGTTTATGACCAGTGTGTTTCTGACCAGTGTGTTTCTGACCAGTGTGTTTCTGGCCAGTGTGTTTCTGACCACTGTTTTCTTACCACAGTGTTTCTAACCACTATTTTTCTGACCACTGTGTTTCTGACCACTTTGTTTCTAACCACTGTGTTCCTGACCAGTGTGTTTCGGACCAGTGTGTTTCTGACCAGTGTGTTTCTGACCAGTGTGTTTCGGACCACTGTGTTTCTGACCACTGTGTTTCTCACCAGTGTGTTTCTGACCAGTGTGTTTCGGACCACTGTGTTTCTGACCACTGTGTTTCTCACCAGTGTGTTTCTGACCAGTGTGTTTCGGACCACTGTGTTTCTGACCACTGTGTTTCTCACCAGTGTGTTTCTGACCAGTGTGTTTCGGACCACTGTGTTTCTGACCACTGTGTTTCTCACCAGTGTGTTTCTGACCAGTGTGTTTCGGACCACTGTGTTTCTGACCACTGTGTTTCTCACCAGTGTGTTTCTGACCAGTGTGTTTCGGACCACTGTGTTTCTGACCACTGTGTTTCTCACCAGTGTGTTTCTGACCAGTGTGTTTCGGACCACTGTGTTTCTGACCACTGTGTTTCTCACCAGTGTGTTTCTGACCAGTGTGTTTCGGACCACTGTGTTTCTGACCACTGTGTTTCTCACCAGTGTGTTTCTGACCAGTGTGTTTCGGACCACTGTGTTTCTGACCACTGTGTTTCTCACCAGTGTGTTTCTGACCACTGTGTTTTTGACCACTGTGTTTTTTATCATTGTGTTTCTGACCACTGTGTTTTTGACCACTGTGTTTCAGACCACAGTGGTTCCGAACACTGTGTTTCTGACCGCTGTATTTCTGACCACTATGTTTCTCACCACCGTGTTTCTGACGAGTGTGTTTCTGACCACTGTGTTTCTGACCACAGTGTTTATGACCACTGTGTTTCTGACCACTGTGTTCTGACCAATGTGTTTCTGACCAGTGTCTGTCTGACCACTGTGTTCCTGACCTCTGTGTTTCTGACCAGTGTCCTTCTGACCACTGTGTTTCTGACCACTGTGTTTCTGACCACTGTGTTCCTGACCACTGTGTTTCTGACCTGTGTGTTTCTGACCAGTGAGTTTATGACCACTGTGTTTCTAACCAGTGTGTTTCTGACCATCGTGTTTCTGACCGCTGTGTTTCTGACCACCGTGTTTCTGACCTGTGTGTTTCTGACTAGTGTGTTTCTGACCACGGTGTTTGTGACCACTGTGTTTCTGACCAGTGTGTTTCTGACCACTGTGTTTCTGACCACTGTGCTTCGACCACTGTGTTTCACACCACTGTGTTTCTGACCAGTACGTTTCTGACCACTAAGTTTCTGACCACTGTGTTTCTGACCACTGTGTTTCTGACCACTGTGTTTCCGACCACTGTGTTTGTGACCACTCTGTTTCTGACCACTATGTTTCTGACCAGTGTGTTTCCGACCACTGTGTTTCTGACCACTGTGTTTCTGACCACTGTGTTTCTGACCAGTGTGTTTCTGACCACTGTGTTTCTGACCACTGTGTTTCTTACCACCGAATTTATGACCACCGTGTTTCTCACCAGTGTGTTTCTGACCACAATGTTTTTTGCCACTGTGTTTCTGACCACTGTGTTTCTGACCACTGTGTTTCTAACCACTGTATTTCTGACGACTATGTTTCTGACCAGTGTGTTTCTGACCACTGTGTTTCTGACCAGTGTGTTTCTGACCACTGTGTTTCTGACCACAGTGTATCTGACCACTGTGTTTCTGACCACTGTGTTTCTGACCACTGTGTTCCTGACCACTTTATTTCTGACCACTTTGTTTCTGACCAGTGTGTTTCTGATCACTGTGTTTCTGACCAGTGTGTTTCTGACCACTGTGTTTCTGACCACAGTGT
>SZWC01005550.1:2030-22600 GCA_023375785.1 Penium margaritaceum
AGGGCGAGGCCTCGTGGCCTCGTGCCCTCGTCCCCCCTCGCCCTCCTTGCAAACGAGCAAGAGAGGACGAGGGATAGGGGGAGCGAGAGTGAGGTCAAAACTGCTGGCGCGAAATCGCCAGCGTACCTCGCACGCGACGATTTCGCGCCAGGACGACAAAAACGTAAGTCGAAGTTCGTTTGCGACGAACTTCGACATAAAATAAACGAAATAACTCGTGCGAATACACGAGTTCGAGGTAAAAATCCCCCGTTTGGGTCCCAAAACCAGGGGTTTGGTTAAAAACGGAAATGGGTCGTTGATGACGATTGCCCCTCAGTCTTGCGAAGGGGGTAAACCCCTGACGCAGACTGAGAACGCCATTCTGCGAACTCCGACGACGACTTCAGAGCAGGAGCTGGAGATCCAGCCCGTTACAGTGGTTCTCAGAGCGAGACGACCCTCGCGACCAAGGGTTTGACGGGAACGGCGGCTACGACCTAGATAAAACGCCGCCAGCAGCTGCAAGCAGTAGCAGAAACGCCAGAAGGGACTACGGCATCAACACTTGACGGATTGAAGCGCCGTAAAGTGCGTTAGAGAGCTGGAAAAAAGCTCTACTTGGTGGAGAGTCTTTCTTCCAGCCTCTCCACACTTCCAGGGGGCTAGGAGGATTTTTGTGGGGCGGGTTGGAGAGTTCCCACCTCTAAAACCACAAAATCCTCCTCATTTTCAAGGCTCCTTCAAACCTCCTTCATCCAAAAAATTGGGACAGCGCCCCTCCCCAAGCTTAGGGGCTCTCACGACCTGAGAGCACCCTAAAAAGAAGGAGGGTGACAACTTGGGGACTTTTGGCGGCTCCCCCAACGCCGCCGGCTCAAGGAGGACGCCGCCAAGGGGCGCAAGACGCGCAAAGAAGACTCAATAGGAGGCCAAGGAAGACAAGAAGACAAGAAGAAGACAAGAAGCTAGAAGAAGGATTGGAGGAATTGCTAAGAATTATGTAATTCCTCTCCTATTGTTTGTCCTAGCTTGGTGAGCGGTGCTCACACTTCTTGTCAATTCCTTGTATTGTAACTTTCTGTTTTCCTAGGTACTAGTGCTTGCCAATCGCCGTGAGTCACGGCTTAGGAAGTCTAGTTCCCAAAATCCATGACCTTGTGCCGACGTGGCGGCCTAGGAAAGTAGAGATTAAATTTATAATTGCCTCACCGATCGTGAGAGCGTGACCTTAGGAGGCGATTCCTCCTCAAAGTTGTGGGGTGATCCTCACAACGGTCTTCACGTGCTAGTTGCACGAGCGACGGGATGGCAAGTGCCGGACCGTCTAAGGCCAACAAGGGCAAGGTGGTGACGTTCTCCTCACACGCCCTTGGCGGACTCCAAGTTTTGGGAGCCGCCGCCGCGAGCACGGTTGCCAACCCAAAGGCAACCGTACCGCCTAAGGCAACCGTGTCGCCTAAGGCAATCGTGCCGCCAAAGGCAACCGTACCGCCTAAGGCAACCGACGCCAACCTCGGCGACACCGAGAAGCGTGCGGAGGCCGCAAAGATGCTCGACGAGCACGTCGACGCGCACATGGGCGACCCCCATGCGACGGACGACGCGATGGAGGAGGATCTTCCGGAGGAAGACCCCGACAAATAGCACGACGCCGACGATGGCAAAGGTGATGAGGATCGCGACCATCGCCATCATCGTGCGGTGAACTCGAGCCGATTGCTCGAGAAGGGAAAGGAACCCGCCGCATCGCCTGAAGCTGCCGACAGCAGCGAGACGGCCGAGAGCAGCAAGGGCGCCGAAAGCAGTCACACGGGAAGTTCCCGCGAGAACGGGCCGGACGACGACGCCGTAAAGGCAATTCGCGATGGCCGTCGTAGGCTTGCGGAGTTTGCTGCTGAGGCGGCAGGCCGACTGAAGATCACCACCAATGGTGGAGACACGGCCCCACTCGGAGGAATGGGGGCGGACCCCCCTTCCTACGATGTGGCCGCGATGGGGCAGGGTAGCGCCCACTCGGGCATCGTCGCCGACGATAGTCTCCTCCAAAAGGTGGGACTCCTTGGAGGCGTGTACGCAAACCGTACCCTCTTGTAGTGGGTAAGGGTGCACGGACAACGCGAGGCCCTGGAGGCTATTGCCGATGCTCTGACGACATCAGAGCTCAAGTTCGCATTCGCCAACCTGCTGGCCCACGTCGGGCAGAGCATCACGGACCTTGACCGTGATCACCAGCTGTAGCGCCTGGCCGCCCATGAGGTAAGCCGCCGATGCAACGACCTTGACAAGGCGTTGCAGAGCGTGCCCCAGGTACGGATGCAGCAGCAAGAGCAGCGTGCCGCAGCTGCGGATGCCACTGCCGGTGGCAGCGACGACTTGCCTACCTCGACGACTTCGGGGCCGGTCATGAACACGTCCTTCCTCCACAGTGTGGAGATCTTCCGGAAGGGCGTGAAGCTGACCGACTGGACCGCATGGAGCACGTTCTATGTGTCCACAAGGCTCCACTCAGCCAGTGGGGCGACCTTGCCACGACGCGGCTTGAAGACAAACTCTTCAAGTACGTGGTCAAGGAGTGGACTGCGCAGCAGCCGCACCTCGAGTGGCAGCCCATGCCGTGGGAGGCCTTCTGCGCGATCATGCGCAAGAAGTGCACCCAATGTGAGGAGGCGCAGCGCGCCTTCCACAAGATCAAGGACTTCAGGCAGCTGGGCAGCTCGCTCGAATCCTACTTGAGCGAGTTCACCGCACTCGTGGAGGAAGCCGAAAGCTTCACCGAGGGCGATGGCACTCAAACGTTCAAGTACCCGGAGTGCATGTTGCTGGAGTACTTGCGTGATGGTCTCGCCAGCGAGAAGCTGAAGGACAAGACCACCACGACAGTCACTGTCCAAGCTTGGACAAGCTGGAGGGCGTTGCGCGACTACATGAGCGAAGTGTATTCGGCGAACCTGAAACACTACTCTGATGCACGGCCAAACGCGCGTGCACATCAGGGGCGCAACATGCGCGTGGACGCTGCAGGGGCTGGTGGGTCAGCCGGACAGCGAGGCGGGGCCAAGGGCAAGCAGCCTACAAACCCTTTGGCCAAGAAGGCTGGTGGATACAAGGGTCCCAACAACAAGCGCAGCCGCGAGAATGACGAGCTGCAGGCGGCGCGTGAGCGTCGCAACGCAGCCTTCCGCGAAGGGCTCTGCCACAACTGCATGCAGCCGGGCCACTTTAGGGCTCAGTGCCCTGAGGCTGCTGGTGGTGGACAAGAGGCCGTGGCGCTAGCTGCAGCAGCGGCACCTCGTGGGGATGGTGCAGCAGGAGGTCGCGGACAGGGTCGTGGACAGGGTCGTGGTCGCGGCAATGGGCCCGGCCGTGGCAACGGACAGGGCCGTGGGGCGGGTTTTTCCCACCCCTGAGTGACGTCAGTGGGGACCACTCAGGGGTAAAATTGGATCACGAGTGTGAGTTCATGTTTTCAGATGAGGATGTTAAACAATTCGAATTTTTGACGAGTTCAAATTTCTCTGTTGTTTTCTCCCCTCTCATTGAACCTCATTCTGCACTTGCTGATCGACATTGCCCACTAAATCTTACATCACCAGACGAGATACATGACCGAACCTGCTTAGTGGTGGCGACACCAACCACTGTGCAAGAGTTGTGTAACACGGTGATTGAAGCAAACGCCCTCAAAGCGATGAGTTCAATCACATTCGTAGTACCTTTAGTCGACGATTTCGACCCAGTGAAATTTAAAGACTGGAAGGTGCTGACCGAATTCACACGTGCCCACAAGATGTGGACTCGAGTGGGTGAATCATGGGAGTTGCGACGCCCGTCGTACAGATTCCGTGTTTATCACAAACTCGGCTTATCGTCGTCGAGTCTGTTCACTCGGAAGAGTGGAGACAACATGACGATGCAGTTCAAAGGACACCTAGCTGGTGCTCTCGTGAACGTACTGGCTGACACTGGAGGGGACGACTCTTTTGTTAGCCTTGGCTTTACCCGACAGGTTGGCCTGAAGTACGAGTCATCGAATGGCGCAGTTGTTGTCGGTGACAACCGTACGGTACCCGTGATCGGTACTTGTAAAGCGAAAATTTGTATTCAAGGGCACACAGAGAGTGTCACGTTGAAGGTACTCAACCTTCTTGACCCGTTCGACGTGGTGCTAGGCGATCCCTGGCTTCGTGACAACAAGGCTCTAATGTGCTTTGAATCAAAGCGTTTGATCCTCCGGAAAGGACAACGCCGCTTTACGTTGATTCCAAGTACGGAATTATCACCGACCCGACTCAAAGTCCATGCGAGCTTGTCTGCAATGCAGGTCAAGAGACGTATTCGACAAGGTTGTCGATACTTCTTGACTCAGCTGTAGAAAGTGGAGGACGACGTGACGGAAGACACGCCACAAGAGATCAGATCTCTATTGGCGGAGTTCTCGGATGTATTCCAAGACCCACCGGCTGGGCTTCCACCAGAAAGACACATGGGCCACACGATTCCGCTGCAACCGGAGGCGACTCCTCCGTTCAGACCCATGTATCGCCTTAGTCCAGGAGAAAGGCGAGAGGCCGAACGCCAAATCAAAGAGTACCTTGCAAAAGGATGGATCGAGCCAAGTAGCTCGCCGTACAGTGGGCCGATCCTTTTCGTGAACAAAAAGGATGGTGGTTTACGCATGTGCGTAGATTACCGGACGTTGAACAAGCTGACGGTGAAAAATTGATTCCCCTTACCGCGGATTGAGGACCTTTTTGACCAACTCCAAGGCGCAAAAGTATTTTTGTCCTTGGATTTGTCTCAAGGGTACCATTAAATCCGCATCATAGAAGATGATGTGCCTGAAACCGCGTTTCGAACGCACATGGGACACTATCAGTTCCGAGTGTTATGCTTCGGGCTTACAAATGCCCCGGCAACCTTCCAAGGAGAAATGAACCGAACGTTCACCACGCAACTCGGACAGTTTGTCTTGGTTTTCTCCAAATCAATGAAAGAACGCATAGAACATCTGCGCAAAGTTCTCGTAATCCTTCAAGAACACAAGTTCTATGCGAAAGTGAGCAAGTGCAAGTTTGCACAAGATGAGCTCGAATACCTTGGACACATCGTCGGCAAGGACGGCATCCGCGTTGACCCACGAAAAGTCCAAGCCATTGTGGACTGGCCACGCCCCGAAAATGTTGGGCAGATTCGGTCTTTCCTCGGCCTTGCAAACTACTTTCGACAGTTTATGCAAGGGTATTCGACCCTGGTAGCACCGCTAACCAGGCTCACGCAAAAAGACGTGCGTTGGGAATGGATATCTGATTGCGAGAACGCTTTTCTCAAAGTCAAAGAGCTTCTCTCCACAGTGCCCGTCCTAGCTCTGCCGGATCCATTGCAACCGTGGGAGGTTCGATGTGATGCGTCGGTCGTTGGACTTGGAGCCGTCCTCATACAAAACGGTCACCCAATTGCGTATGAGAGCCGGAAGCTCATACCCGCGGAAACGCGGTACACGACTGGGGATCAAGAGCTCCTTGCGGTAGTACACGCTTTCAAGATGTGGCGTTGCTGCTTCCCATTCCTGGGACTCCATGGGAGTGCGTCAGGATGGACTTCATTACTGGTCTTCCGGACACGGCCCGTGGCCATGATACAATACTAGTGGTTGTGGATCTTTTGACAAAGATGACACACTTCATTCCTACAACCACTGACGTGAACGCAAAGGAGACCGCTCGTCTCTTCTTTGAGAGTGTCGTAAAGTACCACGGCTTGCCGTCGCGCATTGTCTCCGATCGAGATCAAAAATTTGCTAGTAAGTTTCTGGCAAAAGATGCACGAGTACTTCGGCAGCGAGTCACAAATGTCGACAGCATTTCACCCTCAAACGGATGGACAAACAAAGCGCATGAATCGCACTCTGGAGCAGATGCTCCGCATGTACGTGGACCTTGCCATGCATAATTGGGATGAATTCCTAGCACCGGCAGAGTTTGTGGTGAACAACTCAGTGAATGAGTCCACATAGTTCACACCGTTCGTGTTGAACAGTTGTCAGCATCCAGTGGTACCCTCTTCATTGGTGAAGAGTGGGAGTACAGGAGGGCAGGTTCCTTCCGCTCAAGCCTTTGCCGAGCGCATCGACTCCTTGTTACAGGAGGCGAAGGGACACCTTCAAGCAGCTCGGCAGCGACAAAAGGCATATGCCGACAAAGATCGCCGAGAGGTCTCATTTGACATCGGTGACAAAGTGTTATTTAGCACTAAAAACCTTCCGCTGAAGTTGCCAGGGGCAAGAAAACTTCTACCGAAGTGGATTGGGCCGTTTCCCATTGTGGCACGCATCGAGCCAGTGGCATACCGATTGCTACTTCCGCCGAGTATGAAGATACATGACATTTTTCATGTGAGCCTGCTGGCTCCATACACGGCAGAAGGAACCGTTCAGCCACCGCCAGCAGTCCTGGCTGCTGACGGCCAATATGAGGTCCTTCGACTACTCCACCACCGAGAGCGTACTCTTCGGTCGCGCGTTGTCAGGGAGTACCTTGTTCATTAGGCCGATTGTGGACCTGAATATCATTCATGGGAGCCCGAATCTCGGTTGCCCACAGGGGTGGTCAACGAGTACTAGAGCGAGCTTGCAGCTCGCACAGATCGACGTGTGGCAGGAGGTACCACCTGAACGTGGGAAAAGTGAACATCATTCCCACAGGGTAGCATTAATGGACAGCGACCATAGGAGGTTGGGGACGCCCAACATGGTTGTCGCGCCGACGCTCCAGCCTAAAGGGGGGAGGCCGCTAGCCGTGCTGACCTACAAGCTGCAGCTTAGGTCTAAGTACCATGCACGTGGTCATGTTTAGCTGGTGACTGAAATTATTAATTTTTTTCACAATGTTGATGACTCACTAACTGACAATCCTACTTGTTGTTCATGAACCGGGACGGTTCATAAAAAGTGGGGAGGAATGTAGCGGGAGGGCCGATTTGGCCTTCCCACCTCGCTGAAGTGAGGGGTGGTTGCGCACCACCCCTCGCGTCAGTGAGGGCTGGCCGGCGGCCAGCACTTCGCTGGCCGTTGGCTGGCTGGACGGCCGGCGGCTGGCCAAGTGACCGGCCGGCCACCGGCCGGCCAGCCACCAGCCGCCGATCGCGGCCTCAGCCTGATCGGTGGCTGAGAGGCCATGAGGGCCTCAAGGGCGAGGCCTCGTGGCCTCGTGCCCTCGCCCCCCCCTGCCCTCCTTGCAAACGAGCAAGAGAGGACGAGGGATAGGGGGAGCGAGGGTGAGGACGAAATGACTGGCGTGAAATCGCCAGCGTGCCTCGCACGCGACGATTTTGCGCCAAAACGACAAAACGTGAATCAAAGTCCGTTTATGACGAACTTCGACATAAAAGGAATGAAATTACTTGTGCGAACCCACGAGTTCGAGGTAAAAACCCCCGGTTTGGATCCCAAAACCAGGGGTTTGGTTAAAAACGGAAATGGGCCTCCGGAGACTCAAAATATTCGAGTCTCCCTGCTCTGGGTCGTTGATGACGATTTTCCCTCAGTCTTGCGAAGGGGGTAAGCCCCTGACGCGGACTGAGAACGCCATTCTGCGAACTCGGACGGCAACTTCAGAGCAGGTGCTGGAGACTCAGCCCGTTACAGATTCATAGTTGGAAACGGAGTTTGTTACTTTTTACAAGATTACGGTCAGTTGGGTAATTTTGAGAAGGGGAAAGTATACTTCATTATCGTCAGTTTCAAAACTCGACATTGTATATACAAATGGTGAGAGCGAGAGAATGAGGCTCGGTCGAGCCATTTGGTTTTTTGGCAGTTCGCGTGATGCAACGCCTTGTTCTGATTCGCTACCTCGAGAAGTCCCTCGTTGGTTGGGCGAGGGTTTTGAGATTGAATTTGAGGCTCGCGAGGTTTGTCAAAGTCGCTCAAGAGATCGTCTTTCGTAGTCTCCAAACGTCGGGAATCACCGTGAGTGGGTTCCAGAGAGTTCCGGAAGTGACCAGAAAATGGTCATCATCTCGCGAGAGTTCTCGGGTATTCGATAGAATTCCCCTCGAGCGCAGAAAAACACTACTGCAACTAAGTCGCGAAGTGGGCCATGAGAGACGAAGCAAAAAAAAGGTCGCTCGTGGGTTTGGGGAATTGTGTATGTCCTCGACATAACACTTCCCCCTCCTCTAGCCGCGACGTCCCAGCGCATTACCATCACGTGGCCGGGGTCGGGCTCGGAAGCCGTCGATGAGAGGATCGATGTCTGAAAGTTAGCTATACAACATCCAAATGTTATGTGCCACGTCATAGTTCCTCCACTTAACTAGATATTGATCTTCGCCTCCTTGCCGGCGGTGATCGAGGATTTCCTTAACTTTGTACTCGTGGTCACCGTCTCCGATCATGGGTGGCGCGGCAGGTGCCACGCGTCCAGGAAAATCTTGCACCGGATCGACATAGTGCCACAGTTTTCTCATGTGGAAGACCGGGTGGATCTGCATGTTGTCGAGTAGTCGAAGCTTTGCGACGACTGGAGTGCGCATCTCCAAAATGTCAAAAGGACCCAACCACCGGGATTTGAGCTTTGGGTTGCTCGATCCACGGAGTTTGACTGTTGCGGAGTTGAGGAGGACTTTGTCACCCATCTTGAACTCTTTGGGTTTTCAATGTTTGTCGGCCTGCTTCTTCATAGCTGCTTGCGTTTTTGTGAGGGTTTGACGAGTTTCTTCCCACATGGTGAAAAAGTCTCGTTCGTGAGTGCTGACGGCGGGGATGTTGCTCTCGGTCTGTAGATCAATCGGGGTGGTTGGTTCTCCTCCGTAAACAACCTCAAGCAGTGTTTTTCATGTTGCGGCTGATGCTCTTGAGTTGTATGCAAACTCGGCAACCGTCTACTTAACTACCCAGTCAGTGCCGTGAGGTTCACACAGGGTTCGAAGGATTTGTTCGAGTTTTTTGTTGGTTCGCTTGATTTGTCCATCAGTTTGTAGATGGAAGGCTATTGAAATTTGGAGTTGACTACCATACCGTTGTATCAAGTCTCGCAAGAACTGGCTGGTGAACCGCGCATCTCCATCGCTTGTGATTGACCGTGAGATCCCATGTAGTCGAACGATTTGGTGAAGGAATAGTCATGTTGCCCCTTCAACGGTTACACCCATAGTGGTCAGGATGAAGTGCGCCATCTTTGAGAACCTGTCGACAACGACAAATATGGAGTCTAACCCCTCCGGTGTGACGAGCTAACCTGTCACAAAATGTATGGAGATGTCGGTCAATGGTTTCTTTGGTATCGGTAGTGGTTGTAGCACACCAAGGGGTTTGGTGCGCCAACTCTTGTATCTTTGGCAAAAGTCGCAACTTTTGTAGACGTTTGTGACGTCAACCCCCAGCCGGTCCCACCAATAGTACTTGGCGAGTTTCTTCAAAGTCTTCTCGGCTCCGAAGTGGCCTCCTCGGCCGGTGTCGTGGCATTCTTCAAGAAGCATGTGCCGCAACTCCTCCACTTTGGGGACGAAGACTTGATTTTTCAGCTTTCTGCGCCAATAGGAGCCTGCGAAGTGGAACTTTGTTGTGTCGTAGGCTATGTGCTTCTCATAGCCACGTGCAAATAAATTTGCCACGCATGGATCTGCTTGAATTTGTAGTGTGTTGACCTCAGTGAGATCAGGCCAGCGGCTCAGCGCATCCGTTCGATTAGTCTTTCCGGGCCAATACTCCATTTTGTAGTCGAAGTTGGACTCGAGGAACTCCATCCATCAAGTCTGTCTTTTGCTGAGGTTTGGCTGCGTTTTCAGGTACATGAGGGCGTGGTGATCGGTTCGGCCCACACATTTGTGACACTTCAAATAACAACGCCAATTTTTTAAGGTGTGAATAACTACAAGCATCTCCTTTTCGTGGACGACGTAGTTGAGTTCTGCTTTGTGAAGCTTCCTCAACATGTACTCAATAGGATGTTCACTTCTCTTTGGGTTTGCAGAAGGACAGCCCTGTTTGCTCGGTCATAGGCATTTGTGGCCATGATGTAGTCTGCCGTTTGATCTACTAGTCGGAGGGTTGGCAACAAGGTCAAAGCTTTACGCAAAGACATAAAAGCTTCTTGTTCGCTGCCTCCCCAATTCCACTCACAAATTTTGCGGGTGAGGTCTGAAAGAGGCGCTAGCACTCGGGCATAATCCTTCACAAAACTTCGATGATAGTTGAAAATCCGAGGAGAACCTGTATGTTGCGTGTTTCTGTTGGAGTTGGCCATTGTGCAACCACGGATATCTTTCTTGGGTCCATGGATATCCATCCACCGCTGATGATGTGACCGAGAAACTCGATCTATTATTGACCGAAGTCATATTTTGAGAGCTTACCGTCAAACATCTCCCGCTCGAGGATCTCGAGAAGTTGTTGAAGATGTTGGCGATGATCCTCTAGGGTCTGGCTGTATATAAGGATGACGTCAAGGTACACCACAATGAAATCGTCGAGGTGCGGGCGATAAGTGCTGCTCATTGCTGCCATGAACATCGTGGGAGCGTTTGTATGTCCAAACGGCATAACCATGAACTCTAAGTACCTTTATCGTGTTCAAGGGCAATTTTTTTAGCATCCTCTTCGACCATGCAAATGTGGTGGTAGCCACTCCGTAGGTCAATTTTGCTAAAGATTCTTTCTCCATGTAACCGGTCAAAATCTCGTCCGCTCGGGGTCGAGGACAACGGTTCTTGATCGTGATGTCATTCAACGCCCGGTAATCCACGCACATCCGCATTTTACCAGTTTTCTTTTTCAAAAACAATACTAGTGCAGCATACGGAGAAACAAATGGTCGGATGAACCCTTGAGTCATCTTGTTATCCAGCTGTTGCTTGAGCTCTGTGAGTTCGTGATCACTCATTGAGTAGGTCCCTTTGACTATTGGTCTGCTACCAAGTTTAAGCTCCATTCCGTGGTCAATGTTGCACTTGGAAGGGAGTTTGTTCGGTAGTTCGTCGGGAAAGACCCCTTCGAACTTTCTCAAAAGTAGAGCAAACTCCTCTGGTACTCTTGCGAACTTTGACGCCGATGAGGTTGATGAGGCTAATGAGGCTAATGCATCAGCTGCGGCGATTGATTTGTTGCTCATGCTGCTCAAATCAATGTGGACCAACCACGCCAAGGCTTCTCTCCTCAGGTATCTTTTTGCCACGTTGAGCGAGATCGGCGTAGCCGGTGGTCGTTGCTCACGTGCGCTTATCGCTGCAATCGTTGTGTAGTTTTTAGCTGTCCTGTTGTCGCTTGTCACATTTTGGCTGGACTTAGACTACTACGTAAGCGGTAGGAAGATCCGCTGCCCGTCACGTTTGATGTAGACAATGTCGCTGCTCCAGTCGACTTGCGGGTTTCTGGTATAGTGAATCTCGTCCGAGAATCACCTTCTAGTCGCTTATTGGACACGATCCCCAGACAATTACGTCCTACAGATCCCCGATCTACAATTGGAATGGCTGCCTGAGTCAGCGGATGCAAAGTCGTCCATCGACGGATTTTCCTTCAAAAGCTCAAGGTTCATACTTCAAACCCAGATTTTTCACCAGTTGATCAGATACGAAACTGTGAGATGCACCTCCATCAAGTAACACCGGTGGATTTGTAAAACCTATGCAACCCCTTGGTTGCACTCTCAGCAGTATCGCAAGTTGGTCATCCTCGTATCCCTCGTCGAATTTTTGGATTTCAGGAACCCCCGTATTAGGCAATCGTAGCTGTTTGGGTAGGCGATTGTTCGGCGCAAGTTTTCTGGAGGGGGAAGGAATTTTGCCGTCTACCCCTAGCCTCTGCCATTTCTTGACTCCTCTCCTCCTCTTTACTTTTTCTGTTGCTCCCCCCTCCCTCTGGTTCCATTTGGGGCAGTTCTTCACAATGTGTTTGATGTTTTCGCATCTCTAGCAGGTCCGTTGATCTCCTTTTTGCTCAACAGTGTCGATTTCCATCAGAGTTGAGCTCTCTAAATTGTGCAACCGATGCGTGTTGTTTTGCTACAGTTGATATTTTGGGCGCCAACCTTAAGGTTCATTGAATTTTGCATTGACATCAGCGGAGTCGATGCGTTCAGCAGTTGTGATGATTTGCGGCAAATCGTTGGTGATGTCGTAAATCGTGACTGCTCTACAAATGTCTCGTTTAGGTCGTTGTTGTAGTGAAAACAAAGTTCATCCTATGCAAGGTTGCTGCCGGTGATGATCTCCCGAAAACGCCGCGTGTACTCTGCCACGCTGGCCAGCTGCTTTATTCGCTATAGCCATTAGCTAACCTCCATTTTCTCATTTAGCTTGCCAAAGCAAGCGACGAGTGCCTAGATGAACTCGTGCGAGTTGGTTGGGGGTGTTTGATAATTTCCAGGTTGGGTGCACCTGCTCAAAAGATAGTACGCCTGATGCCGACGATGTGGTAGCCGTTTGATCAGCCCCCATAGCTGCCCACTGCCGTTGGATGGCCATGAGATGGGCCGACCATCTTAATGATGTGCCCCGCAAAAGCGAGGCCGCAAGGTTCATCCTCTGTCCATCAGAGTGAACCCAAGCATCGGTGAAGTATACCTCCAAAATCTTCAGGAAGATCCTGACCGTCGTTCCTTTATGATTTGCAGGATCGAATGGCTCAGGAAGTCTTGGACGAATTGAGGATCCGCCAATTTGATCGACGGATGTTGATTCGATCAAGTTCTATTGCTTGTTGAACTTGACGTCGCAATTGGGGATTATCTCTTGCATGCGCGGGTCCCAGAGCCAATACACCTTTTGCACACTCTCGTAGCCAAGGAACAAGCACGAACTTTCCCGCAGTTCTAGCTTGCTGTCGTGTCGTTGCGCTACCTTCACTATCGCGTGCGCCTTGCACCTGAACACCTTTAGGTGCACTACGTTTGGCTTGCGCCCACTCCAAATCTCCTGTGGCGTCTTCCAACTACCCTTACCCTTCAGCACCACGTTTGGGATGAGGTTGATGGTGTAGCTCGCTGTACGCACAGCCTCCGCTCAAAATCCTCGCGGCAACCCCGCATCCACGAGCATGTCCCACATCATGTTTAGCAGCGTCTTGTTTGCCCGCTCGGCCACTCCATTGGACTGTGGTGAGTACGGTGTGGTGGGTTTTGACTTGGTTCCCAGCTACTTCATCCACCGGTTGTAGCCCATGTACTCTTTGCCATTGTTGTTGCGTAGTGCTTTGACCTTCCGGCTAGTCTGCCTCTCTACCAGTGTAACGTACTCCTTCAGCCCGTCCAAGACCTCGCTTTTTTGCTTCATGAAGTAGACATAGAGCTTCCTACTACAGTCATCAAGGAAGGTGACAAAGTCTCTCAGGCCACTGTTTGACAGCATTTTGAATGGTCCGCACACGTCACTCTGCACGACCTCCATAAGGTCCTTTGCGCAAGCCGCGTTCTCATTGAACGGCTTGTGCCACGCCTTGCCCAAAATGCAAGGCTTGTACTTTTTGTGCACTGCTGCATCTTTTGTCGCATGTGCTGTACCGTCGATGACGAGGTCGAGCACCATGTCGCGCTTTGCCATCTCCTCAACGGTTGCGGGCGCCGAATGTCCCAACCGTCAGTGGCAGAGCTCCAGATAGCAGCTGCAGGTCCGGTAGCTTTGTCAGCCCCTCCAGTGTCCTCTCCACCGCCTGTACAGTCACCTCCAACGCTTCCTCCCTTGGCCATGTTGGCGACACGCTCATGCAAGTTTGTTGCGTCCAATGCTGCGGGGATCACCTTGGTCTCCACGATGTAGAGACCGCCCTTGCGCTTCGCCTCCAGCACGACCCCGTCGCCGTCATCATTATGCACCACTGTGCCTTTCCTATGGAAGAGCACCTCATGCCCCTTATCTGTCAAGCAGTTGACACTCAAGATGTCAGCTAGGTCGGGGACGTGCTGCACATCACGGATTGTGAACAACTCCTTCTTACCGCCCACCACAACTTCCATCTCCATGTCACCTCGTCTGGCCACCGGCTTGACTTTGTCGTTCGCGACCACCATTGACTTGGAGGACTTCTCGTAGGTGACAAACCCCACCTTCTCAACCTGGGAGTGCTCCTCGGCCCCTGAATCTAGGAACCGCCTGTTAGCTTTCTTGAGGAAGTGCTTCTTGTTGCCGTTGAGGAGCACTGTGCCTTTGGTGTTTTTGTGGCCGGCCTTCGCCTCCTCCGGACACTCACGGGCCCAATGGCCCTCCTTGCCGCAGTTGCCATATGTACCTGTCTTGGCGCCCGTCTTGCCGCCGCCCCTTTTGTTACTTCCTTTGCCTTCGCTTCCACCACCATGCGGTTCAGTAACGTGGGCTGGTGAGGAAGACGAGGACTCCCCACAGCTCCGGTGTTATGACTCGTTGCGGATGTACTCTATGACCGCGTGATAGATGAGCATGTCCTTCGACCATCCTGTGAGAACGGCTATGAGTGGACCCCGACAGTCAGGTAGGGCCATGAGGAGGGCCATCGCCTACAGCTGCGTGTCGATCTTCCACCCCATGTTATTGCATTTTGAGGCAAGCGACTCGACATGTTGCATGGCAGAGATGACATCATCTCCCTCCTTGATTCTCACCGTGAGGAGCCGCTTCATCATAAAGATTTTGTTTGCGAGAAAATTGGATTGGTGAATGCCAAGCTTCAAGTGCCAACTTACAGCCTTGGAAGTATTCCCATTGTGACCCGGCTATCTCGCACACCGAGAGCATGAGCAACTTCATGTTCTTCTTTTCAGAGGCCTGCTTCTCTGCGTCCATAGAAGTCACCTCTACGACAACCTCCTTTCCCAACATGACTTTCACTAGCCCCTTATGCGGGGTGCAGCTCGAATTGCCACCTCCATAGCCCAGAGCCTGGGCCACCAGCATACTTCTGAATGGGCCACGTCTCCTTCTACGCCATGTACGTAGCTTCTACTCCAACGGGTTTTCAGAACTTCACAGTGACGTCCAAGATGAAGATCCCATTTGCTGCCAACTTGACATTGGTTTGATCCAAATCTAGTGGTTCACGTCTTCTGTTTGTGCAAATCTGAGACTGAGCATGAAGTTTCTGGTCGCCTCACGCTATGTGAGCGGATATTTAGAGACAGTCAGTTTTGCAAAGGGAACAAGGCAATCATGCATTGGTTTTTGTACATGGACATTTTCAGAACATTTATAGGGCTCAACATGAGCTGTCCAATGCACAAAACCGTGCATGATCTGGCAAAGTGTAGCCCAAGTTGAGCTTGCCGAAGTGCAGGTCTCACCCACCACAGAAGCCTGACGCCGCCACACATTGCGGCACCTTCCCTCACGTGTGAAGTGCCTTTCCTGAGCCGCAGATCCCATTGCACATGATGGATGGATCCCCAGCGCTGTTTCCATGGACCTTCCCCACTTTTGGGTCGAGTTTGGTGATGGGGTGTTTTGATGTTTGAAACCTGTCCGTGGACCTGCACTTACAATTTTGATGAAGTCCCCAAGAAACACAACGTACTACTTGGTTTCGGACGCCGAGCCAGGATTTTGGCTAAGTCCCTCGGTAACAACGTGCACTACAAGATCCGGTGGATAATCCACTGGACACCTGGGTAGTCATTCCGGGGGAATGTTTCCAGTTGGACATTTGCTACTCGGTCCAGTCGATTATTCGCCGAAAGTCGAGTCGCGGTCGGCTCCCAGAGCCGCCACACACACCCCAACTTTGGAAGCTTATATCTCCCTCGATACTTGTCCAACTCCGGTGAAACGACTTCCACCGGATTCAGGGACTTTTCAAATTTTTGGGGAAATCATCCATTTTAGAATTCAATCAATATTCAAGCCTCTATATCCAAGTGGGAGGATTTTTCTCTCTCTGGCAGCTCATCGGCGCCTCCCCACGCCGCACTTGGGCATGCGGAGGGGCAAATTTTCAACACTTCGCACCACCAGGACATGTTGAAATTGTCCCTGTGGAGGTCACACATATCGTGGAGGATGACACAGCATATGATGATGAGGGACACATGCATGAGGAAGTTGTCCATTTGCTTCAGCAGCACGTGCCAACGACATTTGCAATGGCAAAAGGCTCACTCTATTGCCATGCGAGTAGCTGATTGCCTCTTGTTAAAGTAGCTCTGGTATGGCTACAGCCCCAGACCAGTCACCTTGTATGGAGGCAGCATGTAGGAACTGCATGGGTAAGCTGCATCACCCACGAGTTCAAACCCATAGGGATCACTAGCCATGATCTTTGAGAGTGGGCCACTGTTTTTGAAAATCCGCCAGTCATGTAAGGAACCGGCCGATCTGACGTGGTAGTGGTAGATTGTTGATGATGGTGAGGTCAGCGGGGAGAGACAGGTGGAGGAGAGTGGAGGAGGCGGGTGGTGGGAGAGCTTGGGAGTTAGTCGCGGGACTAACTGTCCCGCTTTTCTTGTGAGAGACGCGGAGGGCTCTCGAAACCTGTGAGGGGGGAGAGCTCTCGAGAGCTGTGAGGGGGGTCCGCTCTCGAGAGTTGTGAGGGAGGGATCGAGCAGTTGAGGACTTAGACAGATCGAGGATAGATCGAGAGTGAAATTACGTTAGGCGAATGGAAAAGCGACCTCGAGAGGCCTGGGTGCGTGACCCCTATCGGGTCGCACCCCAGGTCTCGCGTGGCTCGCCACATCACGTGGTGAACCACGCGAGACACAGGTGTCCCAGCTTGGGCGAACTTCCAGCGTGTCCCTCGAACTTCGAGTGTAAGTGGATGCACGTCTCGCAGGAAGTACGTGCAAGCAGAAGTCAAGGACTGAACTAGGCTAGCTAACCCTAAACGACAGAAAACGTTTGCTACTTTAACATGATAGCGTAAGCGAGGGTGGATGCCCCAAGCAAAAGGCTTGAACACCACACCATTAGCGTGCAAGGACCATGAGGAACTAAGAGGAGCACCCAGACATGAGCACCCCATTGGTGGACAGCGAGAGGTCAACATCCAGAGGCACCTCCCCAGGAGCAGGAATCCAGCAGCACCAAGCTGAGGGCATCACCCAGGTGGAGCCCTCTAAGAGCACCCCTCGAGAAGTACTCCTCCAGTGGCACCCCACCAGTAGCGCCCTTCCAGTAGCGCCCCTCCAGTAGCACTCCTCCAGTAGCGCCCCTCCAGTAGTGTTGAGCCAGAGGCAACCAGCAAGGAGCGTCCCGCCGGGAGCGAGCACCACCCAGAGGTAGACCAGCAGAAGGGCCCCGCCAGAAGCACCCCACCCGAGGCGTCAAGCCAAACGACATCGTCCCATCGGAGGAGCGCGTGCAGAATGGCATGCCGCCAGGCACAGGGCCGTGTGGTCAAGGACCTGCACACCAACGTCCAGAGGCACACACACACGGTGCGGGAGGGGGGAGAACAGGCGTAGGAAAACACAAGCTCGGCGACGAGAGACGGCGAGAACGGAAGATCCTGTGCGGGATGGACACACAGAGGAAAGAAGACCTGTATCGAGTGCACGAATGCGGGTGGGACATGCGAGTGGTCATCGAGCAGAGGACCAAGGGATGCAGGCAGAGAGAACAGGAAAGGAAGGAGGGGCATCAGTCCATCGGGGGA
Organism: Penium margaritaceum; assembly: GCA_023375785.1. Taxonomy (NCBI): domain Eukaryota; kingdom Viridiplantae; phylum Streptophyta; class Zygnematophyceae; order Desmidiales; family Peniaceae; genus Penium; species Penium margaritaceum. Next base: position 19,564 of record SZWC01005550.1, read on the forward strand.
AGGGTACGGAGGCCGACCGCAGCAATACTCGCGGTGAAGGCAGGCTGGTGTAGAGCCTTTGTGAGAAAGTCTGCGAGCTGGTATTCAGCAGGGATGAAACGAAGAGAGACATCGCGTGTATTAACAACATCGCGCACGTATTGGTGTTCAACATTGATGTGTTTGGTGCGGCGATGAAGGGCACCAGCATTCCGGGCAATGGCCAAGCCGCTCTCACTGTCCGTGTGGAGGGACACAGCCAAGGTGGGAAGGTGGTGTTCGTCGAGAAGGCGACGGAGCCACACGGCCTCGGCGGCAGCACCGCCCAGAGCCATGTACTCAGCCTCCCCAGTGCTGCAAGCCACGCATCCCTGTTTCCCACTACGCCATGAGACAGCAGCAGAGCCCAAAAGAAAGACGAAGCCACTACGGCTGCGAGCGTTGGAGTCGCGAGCGTAGTCATTGTCAGCGTAACCCTCCAAGAGCGGCACACCGGACCCGGACTGGAAGACCAGACCAGCCCTAGCAGAGCCAAGGACATAGCGGAGGACATACGCGGCTGCCTGCAGGTGAGCCGTGCGGGGCTCGCGGGTGTACTGAGCGAGGACATTCACCGCACAAGTGATGTCCAGGCGAGTGGTGCCAGCCAGATAGGTGAGGGCACCAATGATGGACTGGAACGTGACGGCGGACTCCAACGCACCAGACTCAGCGTCGTGGGCTACACGGAGAGCGAGCTGGGTGCCTGGTGGCATGGGCGAGGAGGTAGCAGAGAGAGGACGGGAGAGGTCAACAACGGAAGAGAAGCGGTCGGCGAGGGTCTGGACATAGCGCTCCTGATGGACCAACAGACAGCCAGGGAGACGCTCAATCTGCATGCCCAAGAACATGGTTGCGAGACCGAGGTCTTTCATGCGATATGCCGAGGAGAGAAGACCCTTGGCCGCAGAGATCGCAGAGGATGAAGGAGAGGTGATGAGAAGGTCGTCGACATACACAAGAATGAAGGCGGGCACGAGTGCCGTGCCCCCTACAAACAGGGAGGGGTCGGACTGACTGGGGCGGAAACCACCACGGACAAGGGTGGACGAGAGTTCCTCGTTCCAACAACGAGGGGACTGACGAAGGCCGTAGAGCGCACGACGGAGACGGCAGACACGACCGGTGCCATCGGAGAAACCAGGGGGCTGGACCATGTACAACTCTTCCTCCAGATGACCGTGGAGGAAGGCGTTGTTCACGTCCATCTGGTGAAGCTCCCACTGAAAGTGAGCTGTGAGGCAGATGACGACACGACTNTTCATGCGATATGCCGAGGAGAGAAGACCCTTGGCCGCAGAGATCGCAGAGGATGAAGGAGAGGTGATGAGAAGGTCGTCGACATACACAAGAATGAAGGCGGGCACGAGTGCCGTGCCCCCTACAAACAGGGAGGGGTCGGACTGACTGGGGCGGAAACCACCACGGACAAGGGTGGACGAGAGTTCCTCGTTCCAACAACGAGGGGACTGACAAAGGCCGTAGAGCGCACGACGGAGACGGCAGACACGACCGGTGCCATCGGAGAAACCAGGGGGCTGGACCATGTACAACTCTTCCTCCAGATGACCGTGGAGGAAGGCGTTGTTCACGTCCATCTGGTGAAGCTCCCACTGAAAGTGAGCTGTGAGGCAGATGACGACTCGACTCGTCGTGAAACGACCGACGGGGGCATACGTGTCCGTGAAGTCAACACCGGGGACCTGGGAGTAGCCTTTCGCTGTGAGGCAAGCCTTGTACCGATCGAGGGCACCAGAGGCGGTGAACTTCTTGTGCAGAACCCACTTGGCCTTGATCGCTGTGCGATCGGGAGGAAGGTCAGCGAGTTCAAGCACACCGTGCTCAGCCAGAGCGGAAAGCTCTGCGACGCAGGCCGCGTGCCAAGCAGCAGCGTCAGGGCGAGCAAGAGCGTCGGCAAGGGTGAGTGGGTCGGACTCATCCAGAGAGGCAAGGGGAGAAGCGGGTGGGGCCGACGTGACCGCAAGGGCACGTGCAGCAGATGCCGGTACGCTGACGAAACAATGATCTGTGCACACATCAAGGGCGTGGCAGAACTCACGATGGAAGAAGTGGCGACCATGAGGATGGCCCGGATGGAAGGTGTAGGGTAGGAGAGGGCGGGACGCGGGGGTGGCAACGACAGGGGAGGACCGTGGTGAGGAGGGAAGGGGGGAGGGAGAGTCCTCCAGAGAGAGGGAGAGTAAATAAGAGAGGGGAGGGGGTAAAGGCGGCAAAGGGGCAGGCGGAGAGGAAGGAGGGGACGGAGGGGCGGCAGAGATAGGATCTGAGGTGCAGGTGAGAGCACGAGCGGTGCGAGAGCGAGTGCAAGACGAGACGGGAGAGGAGGGTGGAGGAGTGTCTAAGACAGGGCGAGAAAGCGAGGAAGCAGAAAGGGGAGGGCCAGGAGAAGGTGCGCGGGGAGATGGCAGGGAGGGAGGCGATAGGACGGGAGGACGAGCCCAGGCAGCATGAGTTCGCATCCACGAGTGCGGCCAAGGGGGAACACCCAGAAGGGAGTCTGGACTCAAGGGAGGAGGGCTGGGGGACACTGCCGAAGGAGGTGGAGAAGGGAGAAGAGCAGGTGACGAGGCGGACCGGGAGGGGAAGGGGAGGGGAGTAAGAGTCTCCCGGGAGAGGACATCGACAAGAGGGAGAACGACGGCGGTAGAGGCGGGTGGTGCAATAGGGGGGGAGGTGGGCGAAGACGGGGGTAACGGTGAAATAGCGACAAGGACAGGGTCACCCGCGAGACCGACGGGAGAGGATGCGCGTGGAGGTACGTCCTCAGGGACGTCCTCCATAGAGAGGAGGATAGGGTCGAAGCAAGTGGGAGTGGTGAGCGGACGAGGGGAGCCCAGGGCCTGGGCCGCGGTCAGGGGAGGGGGAACTCGGAGAGGGGAGGAGGGAAAGCCGGGGGGGAAGGTCGGGGATGGCGTAGGGGACGGCAAAAGCGGCGGGAGAGGGGAGGTAGGCGGGGGACCGCCTCGGCGGTGAGAGGAAGGCAAGGGAGGGGGGGGGA
>SZWC01005550.1:40652-65891 GCA_023375785.1 Penium margaritaceum
AGGCGCCGTGGTGGTGGTGCGCGACCTGCCGGCCGAGCATGCGCGACGGCCTCTCCCCATAACTCCTCCCACTGTCCTTGGAGGAAGCGGGTCGCCAGTGATCTCACCCACTCCGTATCTGAGCACCCCCGATGCTGTGGGCGCGTCCTGAGGATGAGGCTCGGCATTGCTTGGAGGAGCAGGGGTCCTGCAGCATCCATGGGGTGGGATGTGCACCTCACCAAGGGGACTGCCACCGCTGCCCGTACTGAGTCCAACGCGCCTGCTGGGACTCGCGAGTAGATGAGAGGAGGGAGTATCTCTGCCCCATACAGTCGGCCCCACTCCAGCCCCTCTGCCCACCGCCACAACCTCTCCCATCGCTGGCCACCACTCTGCTCCCCACCGTCAGCCCCCGGCCGTTGCTGCTGCTCGCCTCTGCCTGTGGTGCCCTGGCGGCTGTCTCCCCTACCTCTCTGGGCACCCTCTGGTGCTACAGCCGACGGTCTCGATCCTCCCTTGCCCACGGTCGTGCCCTCCCGAGCTCCTCCTCCAGGCCCTCCTGTCGCACGTGTCGCCCCTCCTCTCACCCGAGGCTGGTCTCTGGTGGTCTCTCTCTCCAGCTGTCTGGCCACTGCTGCACCTCCACCCCCAATTTCCGGTCCAACGACCTCTCGCTGTCGTCGCTGTCCCATGTCCCTCTCTCCCATCAGACCCTCCTCCGACTCTCGGTCTCGCCTGTGGCCCTCCGGTCCCACTGCTCCCCTCTCTCCCCTTCTCTCTGGTGGTGTCAGGGGGAACAGCTCTCGGAGAAACCGTCCTGCCTCTGTGTCTGCATCATCTCCCGCGCTCCCCTGAACCCCGGGCCCATGGTCGTGGTCGCGTCCCTCCCGTGGTCTCCTCGCGGACTCGCCGCCTCCCTGTGGATGTCCTCCTCCACCCGCTCCGTCGTCTGGCGGCTCCCCTCGTAGCCGTTCTCTCGGGGAGGAGGACTCCCCCTCCTGGCTCTGCTCCCTCTCGCGATGGGCTCGCTCGCGCTGGGCGCGCTGTCCCCGTACTCGCCGTACCCAACGCGCCTCTCGCTGTGCCGCCCGTCGCTCCTGAATCCTCCGCCGCTCGGCTTGCCAACCCTCCATCCCAAGGATCTGCTCCGGGTCCACCAGGCCAGCTCCTAGTGCCTGTCGCCCTGCCATCCACTCCTGTCGCTCGCTGGCGTCCTCGTCCTGATTCCCCCTCCTGGTGCCCCCCTCCATACGGTGAGTTCCCTCGCGCACTTCTGCTGTCCCCTCCTGGAGCCGTCGCTGAACGCCCTGGAGCGCCGACCACAAGCAGTAGCCTCGATGACGGTAGCCCCAGTGTCCACTCATCGACCGCTTGCCTTTTCCCCTGAACCCGCATCCCATCCAAGGGCACTTCCATGGCGGGCCCCATTGTGAAGGGATTCCCCCGCTCTCTGTCCCCTGTGTTCGCGCAATATCATCCCCACTCCTGCCAGTAGCGCTCGTTGTCTGTGCTGGCCTCGTTCCTTCCTCCATGTGTGGTTGTCGATCCACCCCTCGAGTGTGTCCCACAGCTGCTCCGCTCGTTATCTCTTCAGGATAGATAGATAGATAGATAGATAGATAGATAGATAGATAGATAGATAGATAGATAGATAGATAGATAGATAGATAGATAGATGGATGGATGGATGGATGGATGGATGGATGGATGGATGGATGGATAGATAGATAGATAGATAGATAGCTAGATAGATAGATAGATAGAGAGAGAGAGGGGGGGAGAGAGGGTTAGAGAGAGAGAGAGAGAGAGATAGATAGATATGTAGAGAGAGATAGAGAGAGAAAAAAAGAGAGAGATAGAGAGAGATGAACAGAGAGAGATAGAGAGAGAAGGAAATAGAGGGAGATGGAGAGGGAGGGAGAGGGAGAGAGGGATAGTGAGGGAGAAGGGGGACAGAGAGAGATGGGGGGAGGGAGAGAAAGAGATAAAGAGAGAGGGGGGGAAGGGAGAGGTAGAGAGTGATATATACGTAGAACAGGGAGGGGAGAAAAGGAAGCAAGAGGAGCTAATGGAGAAAGAGTGAAATGTTGCGCAACAGGAATGAGAGTTACCTTACATGTGGAAGTTCAGCTCTCCTTCGACCTTCTCTATTTTGAAATATAACTCTCGAATGTGATGATCTTGATGACCACTACTGAAACAAATTTGGGAGCAGACCACTGTATCTTAACTCTCAAACCGCGTCAGCCTTGGCCAGCCACGTTTTCTTCCCTCTGCTGATGGGACACATCCATTGGCCGGAATAAGGTCCTCGGAGATGATGCCTGACAACTTGTGTTCACACATCTGTTGCCACGTGTGTGTTGTAGAGATGGAGTCTGTGAAGTTGTGGGACTTGAGTTGCTCCCATGAAGGAAACACACATGCATGAAAGCATGGAAGCTGCATTTCTTTAAAAGCACCACATGAGCACGGGGGGGGGGGGGGGGGGGGGGGGTCAATGTCGACTTCCCTCATGATGATACTTTATCGCTCCTTCCTTGCACCTCTTGTGTCACCACCAATTTGACCATGCTGCAAACAAGTGTGGTCGTCGCTCAATACGGCGATGTCAGCAGAACTTCAACGTACGTCCACTTGAGGAGGACCAGAGGCTTATGCTGAGCGGTAGCGTTAGAAAGCAAGACCTCTCTTGCAGTTTACCGCTTTCTTTTGCAAAGGAACAAACTCCAATCAAGCCCTACAAACCCCGCAGCATTCCGTTCCAGAGGCCACAAGGTGGCGTTTTGTGGTCACAGAGCAATGAGCAGTAGGAAAGGAAAAAAAAGGACAAACTGATCAATGGATTTCTGCGGCAAAAAAAACCGGCAAACATGGCACGGAATCGGTGAGCACAGCTAGCGACTTGTTCACCATGATGGTACTGTCCCCTTTGCAGTTGTGGCTGAGGACCACGCCTGGAAAATTGGTGAATGCTGGAGTCAGCAGCGATCCCCCTTTCTCCGACTGGTCAAAGAAAAGAAGTGTGCAGCTGACGTGTCAAGAGGATGAAGTCAAGCGAACGCAATCAGTTTCACATGGAACAGAGGCAGTGTCAATCAGTTCATCAACAACAAGATTGAGGCCAGGTGGCCTATCTACCACTCCCACTATGTGACTAACTGCTACACAAACAGAAAAAGGATGGAATATTGGTGTCACTACATTCCAAAAGAGTAACTTTTGCACCAAGTATGGTCGAGGAGAGCACCTGTAAAAAAAAAAAACGTGACTCGGCCTTTCTGCCCCTGAAGAGAGTGCAATTGATGGCAGAATAGACCTCCTCTCCCAACTGTGAACCCCAAAATGATAGGGCAAGTAACAAGAGGACAAAATTGGTGTTTTTTGCTCCATCAGCAATTAGCGACAGGCTTAAAAAAAAAATTCTTCCCATGATTATCATCCTGCCAGGTACAATTTTCCCTTTGCAACAGAGGAAAGCTGTACCTTTGGAGTATCCACCTGTGGGTGTGTTCTTTAGGGGCATCTAAGGATGTCCTTGAGGTCTCCAACTGGAGGAGCAATTTCCAAGGTACTCCCAACATTGTTGGAGAATCCACAATCGAGAGTGAAAATCAAGGAGGATTTGAGAATGGGCAAAGTGTACGAAGAAGATATTGAAGTAAATCCAAGAGCTTTTCCAAGCCTCATAGAGTTTTTTGGACAGTATCTGTAGCCCGGAAAAGTGTCCAAGGATACCGAGACAACTTACTCCAAGTACCCCAATGCTCAAAATTTTGCTGAGCTAGTTTTCTTCCATCCAGTAAAAAAGCTAAATGTCATCTCCAAAGACACCCGACACATATGCACCAGGAAACATCCCTCTCATAAAACCGTGCCTCGTGGAAACCAAAGGAATCATCAATTTTTTGACTCCATGTGAGATCAGGTGGATTGTATTGTGCACCATCAACAATGCAGTTATGAAGGAGGAGTTTCTGAGTGTGTCAATAATCACTCTAGCTTTGTGCCTCAGCATGGCGTAGATGGATTGTGACTTGGTGTATACTACAAGAAGTTTTTTTTTTTTTGGTGACTTACCAGGAAAATTCCTAGAGGGAATCATCCACTATACATCCTAGTGCAGTACTAGTGCATAATCCTGATGCTTGTGTTTGCGACCTAGACATGGACATAACTTCGGATATTCCAACCAAAAGTTTTTACACCCATAGCTGGACAACCTAGCAACCATCTCAAAAGAGGGAGGATGGCGGTTGAAACTCTATGAGATTGGCTTCAAGCAGTGTAAAAGCATCAACAACATAGTCTAGCTCATCCATGATCTCATGGGGGATTCACTATATCATCATTAGGAGTTACTCCATCATCACTCACATTGGATGGTACATTTGGCATCAACATTGGGGACCAAAGGAACGTTCCTTCACAAGGAAGCTTCTACATGGACCGTTGGGACCACAGGGACCACTTCCTATTATGCAAGCACTTGGACTACTAGGACCGCTAGGACCACCGTTATCTATGTATCCTGTTTAACTAGCAAAAGCAACAGAATAAAATGAGGCATTAGCCACCACTTCAAAACATAACTCAACATTCTAGAGTGACTCAGTGTCTTCTACCGCCACCATCTCGGTAAGCCAGCCTCCTGACTTGGAACTCATATTGAGATTCTATTGAAGTTCTCCTCGCTTGACCAAGTGATTTAGGCAACGCTGCCAACATGGCTAGAATGTTCCCTGACTTCTTGGAGGCCTATCAACCTGCTAGACATTCCAAGACTCGTGCTACAAGGCTAGACGCATGAAAAGAAGTTCTTCCCAGTGTGGGAGAGAGATAGAGTCAGAGCACTTTGCTGTTCATTTGCTGATGTGAGACTCATACATGGTTTCACAAGTACTTTTGTATCTACATGATGAAATCAGATTCCCTCCAAAACTTACATGGCTTCTGCATCTTTCCTTTTCATTTTTTGTACAAGTATCTCTTGGGACATCAAGTTCTGGCATGAAAATAAGGCCTACTCAGCCTCCGTTGTGGTCGTGCCAAAATCTAACAAATTGCCATCGGTACAGAAGGGGCCATGGCTTTACATCACAAGGAATTTTTTTATGCCTTTTCCCATCAGACAAGGAATCTAACATACTACTTGTGGTCATCCACAAGTTCTCAAAGATGTTCTTTTTCATCTTAACAATGGCAATGGTCACCACCAAAGGAATAACACAACTTTTCCTTCACCATGTTATCTAATACACAGTGTCCCTTCCTCCATCGCTAGTGACTGAAATGGGAGGTTCACTGGTAGATTTTGGTACAAGCTAATGCCTTGTTTCATGATTTGGATCCTTCTATCAATGACCTTCCATCCCTAGGCTGACATATAGATCGAGTACACCAATCAGAATTTCCAAAAAAAAGTCTTGTGAGAGCCACATGGCACTGTTCGGATTGTCCAGCTACGGATCGCTAAGCTCACCTTGCTAACTTGTGCAATAAAGGGCAAAATTCATCTTGAGGTAGTTTATGGAAAACTGCCCAAAATTTTGGTAGGTTTTCATAGTTCAAGCAAGACATTGGAGGCTGAAATCCAATGCTGCAACTTTGATACCATCTGGGATGACACAATCCACCAAATAGCAAAGAATCATATTGCAATGAAGCAAGCTGCAATGAAGCATTAAACCAACACTGTCTTCCAGGTCGGTGATTACATCTAATGCAGCCTGGCAAACATCGAGCTACAAGGACAAGACTACGCAAAGCTCATTCCTAAGTGGTTGGTGCCTTTTTTCATCGAGGGAACTTGAAGACCTGTCATCGCCAAAATTTACCTGCGTGATAGCATGGTTATCCATCATTTATTCCAAACTAGCCAACTCAAACTCTATGAGGACCCAAGTGAGCACTTCCTTGTACAAATGTGCTCCCACCACCACCTCTAGAAGTTAAAGAGGGCATGGAGTACAGCGTTGAAGACACTCTTGGACACTATTGATGCCTTGCATAACAGATGGGAGCCATTGGACAACTAATAGGATGTTGATGAATACATTGACAATCATGTTAGTTTGTATCAACCGAAATCTTGCGATGCGCCCAGGATTTGCGAAGAACAAGGGGGAAACTGTTGTTTCCCTAGCGTACACGATTCCATAAACTCCATGCTTAATCATTCCAATCAAGTCATTTTTGGCCCTACACGGAATTCCCTACACATTCTTATGCCAGTCACAGGAGCACGTTTTGGGCAATTTCCCTGACATGCAGTGTTCCATTCAATAATTTTATGACATGGTTGACCACTTCCCAAAACATTTGACAGATTTATCATAAACTGAATGAACATCTTGATACTGTTCGGTCAACTCCTCAATGAATTTGGAATTCTACAAAGGATTTCAAGTCACATTTACCAAGTTTTTAGAACGAAACAACCCATCCCCCCACTGTCATGAAAAAACAAAAAAGAACTAGAAGCCCATCTGATACCACTACCGTTAGACCACTAACAAAAAAAAAGAGAAGAAAAGGGCATTTCAAGGCCCGGTATCATGCGTCAATGACGTATGAAATGGGGCCTCATCCACAATCATCACAAACTCCTAGTTGGTGGGATTCCTTTTCATTACAAAGGAGTTTTGTCCAAGGTTCCTGGGTAATTGAAGACTCCCCATCCGTTGAAAGGGAACCTGCCAAACCCTGCCATCGCAAAGCTGGGCAGGTGTCCGCACAAAAGTGAAACTCCAAACCCCTTTGCATATCAGGGGATGGGTTTGATTCAGGTTTGGTGCTACAAAACAATGGGGGAAAATGAACCTTGATGCGTCAGAACCCCCTAACTTCTTGGTGGATTTCTGCAAAGCAGCCATTGAAGACGCGACATCGCAAACGTCACCAAGATTGGTGCCAAAGAACCCAACTATGCCTCATTCTGGTTTGTGCTCATTTATGTTTTGCTTGACTATTTTGAGACCTGTACTCTATGTGCATGTCATCCTAATTACAGATCAATCCAATACTCCATTATTACAACTATTCTTTTCCTCTACAACTTCAACATGTTCACNATTTGGCAACACATGGTGTGATCAAGCATAGACACCAACTCGTTGTATGGGCTATTTCTTTGCCAGTTCTGGGCTGATAAGAGCCACACTTTTATTCTATGGGTATCTAAGATTATTCACCCTTTGTATAGACATGCCTCGATGTTCTCAGAACCCCCTAACATCTTGGTGGATTTCTGCAAAGCAGCCATTGAAGACGCGACATCGCAAACGTCACCAAGATTGGTGCCAAAGAACCCAACTATGCCTCATTCTGGTTTGTGCTCATTTATGTTTTGCTTGACTATTTTGAGACCTGTACTCTATGTGCATGTCATCCTAATTACAGATCAATCCAATACTCCATTATTACAACTATTCTTTTCCTCTACAACTTCAACATGTTCACCATCAACGGTCTACTCTCTTATATCCAAGACACACACAAGTACTTAAACTCCACAAGGGGGGATTTCTTTCCTTAAATTCATGTCCCACCATGCATTGACCTCATGATTTTTCTGCCAGCTGGCTGAGGGCATTTGGCCACCTACTCTGACCCTCAGTGTTCCTTTCCTGAAGCTTCTCACATAGACGACCATCTTCATGAAAGGACAAAAGACGTGTCACAAAACACATCAACATTTTGACGCTGTTTGGTCAACTTCTCAACGGCGCTAAAATATTACAAAAACATGCATCAATATTCTCAAAACCCCTTTCCTTCTTGACGGATTTTCTCAAGGCAACCACTCACATGCGATTTTACACGCGTCGCTCGGCTCGAGCGCCCTAGACCAAACATATGCCTCATTCTGATTGTCCCTATCATGTGTATGTGCTCAACATTTCCGACACTTTCCATAAAAGTATACGTAGTGCTAATCAAAAACTATCCGATTTCCCAATTTGTCAAATCCTCTTCTACTCTGCATCTCATCCCTCTATTAGACCTTAGGAATGCTGGAGGGGCGATCGACATGTTAACTACAGGGCGAAAACCTTGCATGAGACTTAAGTGCATCTCATTTTTCCACAAGTTTGCAGACCTCACCATGATGACAGTGAACAGAGCAAGCGCGCCCAGCAAGAAGCAGAAGTAGCCGGCACAGTCTCCGATGATGAAGGATGAGCATAACGTGTTCAAGGCGGTGGCAAAGATAGCTTTTGTGATGAATGGAGTAGCACCACCAAATCCGACGGCCAACACGGCAATGGAACCTTCATGCTCAGCTAACCGGTGGCCTCCTCTGTTGCCCACAGGACTAAAACATGGCACGATGAAAGCCACCGACTAACTGGCTCACATCAACAAAGACATGTACCTGAAATTTTGGGACTCCAGAGCCTCAACAGTCATCTTCTCCAAAAACTTAACACGACAATGGAAGGTCTATAGAATGAGCGCACGCGAGAAGTATTTCTCACCAAGAGAAATATTCAACTCTCAAGTTAACCCCATATTCAACCAGCACTACTTCAGTTGTCCGTTCTTGCGAAATCTAAAGATCCAATGATTTGGATCTGGCTCACGAGTTTGGAGGTGTACCTGACCACTATTAGGTTGAGCAACTATAAGAGGAAAGTTGACCTTGCGGCCTTGATTTTGTGTGGCAGGGATTTAAGTTGGTAATCCAATCTATAGACCATTCAGAGGTAGCAAGAGACTGGTAGAGCCAGATCCATGGCTCATGCAACCTCTCTCATGTCGCCAATGGCATGTATTCGACCTCTCAAGGATCAACCTGGCGTAGCACAACTCATTGAATCCACAGAAAATCTGGGCGGACTTTGCGTGCAACATGCTCGCATGCTTTCGAAAGATGAACAAGAAGTCTGATGCTTGGTACAAGCTTCAATGCTTGCGCCAGCAGTCTAGCATAGCATAGTGAACACAGTCTTTCCGTAAAACTATCCCGGACAATGACCTTTCCCTCAATGAATTCAGTTTGTACTCCGATGGCCTCAAGTGTGACTCCAGCCAGAAATTGCCCTGTTTGAAATTCAAAAATAGCTTCTACAATAAATCACAACAACTCATGGCATTGACAATGCCAATTGCAACGCTCAAATGCAGGAATTCCCACTACTGGCAACCCCAAAGCCACAACCTACATCGTAGCGGAGAAAACTCGCATTCCACAGAGACCTTGTCCCAAATTTGGATCAGCGCCATTGATCGAAACAATCAATGATTGTGCCAAACTTGAACGAAGCCAGGGAATATCTCATGTGACTGCAAAAAATGGCATCAACAAGCTAAGAAGGGGAGAATTTACAAAGAGAAAGTGAGGAGTCAAGAAATAGCAATGTGCAAGACCAGAAAAAAACCCCAATATCCAGTTGGAAATGATGGAAACTGGGGCAGCCCTCAGGGAGGTGATCAGGCTCACTAAGAGCCGCCTAGGCAGGACCAACTGTTTGTGAGAGGGAGTTGCAGGTTGCACAGACAGAAATTACGGAATTGAATGTAGGTCTGCAGAGAACGCGAATGTCTGAATCAACTCTGGAGTGAGAAATTACATTAGCACAGCTTTCTAACAAGCCTAAGTATGCCTCATTTGGCACATGGAGCTGGAAGAACCACTCTGTCAAAGTTCACCTCCTAGCACACTCCTAGCCTAGCGGGATGAGCGGCAGTCACACTTCCATACAAGAGAATTACCATCCCTGCCATGTGCACAACCAATAATCTTGGTGGGGACCTTCCTTGAAGCTCCCTGAAGGTCCTCCTGCCGCCTTTATACCCTGAAGGCCGCTCCAAACCTCCTTGGCCAATAATTGTGGCCGTCATTGGTGCTGGTAGTGCAGGAGCCATCACTTGAACCGGACCCATCGCCACCAAACCTTGAAAATCCATATCTCCCTCAAACGGACTCCGAATTGAGTTCCGCAAAGTGCTAAAGAACCAGCAAAACATCCTCTATTCACTTTTGTGACCTGGTGATTTTTATCGAGCAACCCACTTTGGTCACCTTTTTGCCACCCCATATCCAACAGAAAAATGGTACACCAGCCGATCACCCATCTCAACGGCTCAAAATCCTACAGACGAGGGTTTTTGACGTTATAACCTTCTATAAGGGGTATGAGGATGATCAATCAGTGATTCTAATCTAAGAAGAACAAAGAGGTCGTGAAAGTCCCAGAACGGTATTGGAACTGGTGGACAGAGGAGCTTCTTATAGTTTTATAGAAAATTAAATGGTTAAAAAACCAAAGTTTCACACCGAACTAGGGGTGTTTGAAGGGAAATTTTACCACGGACGACTTTGTATCCACTGATGTTTTGAGCCACTATGACTCCAAATCGGAGATCTGCACATTGTAATGATCTAAAGGACTTGCACAATTTGCGACAAAATAGTCCTTGAGTGAGATCACCTCTCCTAGTATAATATACAAGTAGACTGGAGTAGTAAAGTAGTATACTTTGACATGAGTGGTATGAAACAACACCTACCTCTGTAGGAGCAATCCACGACGCATCGGCTGTAAGAGGAAGCACCAGAGAGAAAATTAGCTCAGGAAGTTATAATAGTTACCAAGTGTTCGACTCAGCCAATGATGCTGGATGTGGCAAAACAATATCCACGACGTGGAGCACAAGCATGGCTTTTCCAAGTGAAAACAGAGAAATGGAGGAGATTGTGGCACTAGACAATTCAACATTGGCCTCAGCACTTGAAACGTTTGCTATTGCTCTGGAGGCGTTTACGTCTCTTATCAAGGGGTTTCAAAGGTTTTTTCTCAGCAACCAACCTTAAGAGTTACCTGCGCAGTGAGAAATCGATCACCAGATACATGTAAAGCCAACAAAAGACAAAAAACTCAAGGAAACCTAATGGATGAATGACCACAAGCTGACCAAAATTAAAAGCAATTGGATGAGATGCTTGGTAGGAGGTTAATCATGCCGTCTACATCACCCTATGCTTCTCTTACACTTTTCACAAGAAAAGGTAACAGGCAAGATGTGGATGTGCGTTGATGAACGAGCATTGAAAAACATCACCAACAAGAACCACTGCCCTTTCCCGTGAGTAGATAAGCTTTTTGACCAACTTTGTTGGACAATGACAGTAAGAAGAAATCAACCTAAACTGCTCTTTTTCCCACATCTGCCTATCTAATAAGGGCATCAAAAGGATGGTATTACGCATCAGATTTGGGCACTTGAGTTCATGGGTCTGCTGCTTAGACCTACCAAGGCCCCAACCACATTTTTACTGGGATGGATAGTATTTTCCATCTTCATCATGATGACTTAATTGTGGTGTCTCTTAACCACATTCTGGTTTGTATCTGCAACCCATAGGAGCACCATGGACATCTGCTGGAATCATTCTTGCAGCTTTACAAAGAGAGAAATGATTTTAATGACTCTTGAAGTGGGACTTTGGTTGCCGTTGGATCAAGTTTCTGGGCCACATCATTTGATGCGAACGGATCACCATGGACCAAAAGAAAGTGGAAACGGTCACAGACTATCCAACATTGACCAACATTTGGGACGATAGGTGTCTTCGGGATTCTGTAATTGCTACCGCTGACTAGCGAATGACTATGCTTGGGTGTCAACCCCTCTCTTTGATCTCACTAATAAAACCGTCAAATGGGGTCGCAGAAATTGTAAAAAAAAAAGCATTTTAGTCTCTGAGAGATGCTCTGACCTTACCATTGGCCTCATAATAGGTGGATGAAATGGTGGACCATAACACGGCCACCATCGAATGAAGCAATCAAATTCATTCTCCTCAAAGAGAATGATGGTGGAGAATCAGTTGCGTACATTTCCCAAAAACTACGCGGATCAAAACTTAGCGATGCGGTGCATGAGAAGAAGACATCGGGGGTCGTGCACGCGTTCAAGATGTGGCATTTTTATCTTAAAATGCAATGATGTGTTGTCTACACCGACCACTGTGCACTAAAGTTTTAGATGGCTCAACCCAATCTGAGTCATTGACAAACTTGATAGATGGAGGTCCTTATGTCTAACTTTGACTACGACGTTGATTACCGACCTGGAAAGACAAATCCATAAGGTATCCTAAGTCAACAACCAGAAATGATGGCCAAGATCTATGCGTTGCTCATCGACTAAGACCCAAACCTTACGAGCCTGTTTGCAAAGGGATATGAGGATATTTCCTAGTACATTCAAAACAAGATATGGTTTGACAACCCTTACTAGCGATGGTGATACACTTGTCAAGTCATCCTACCAAAACAACAAGGAGTTCAAATGAATGTGATTGTAGAAATGCCATCCCAATGGTCAAGGTGGAATTTTTGGTGAGGACAAGATACTCAAAAGGGAGGCAAATTACTATTAGTAGAATGAAATTCAAAACAACGTGGCAACATTCTAAAAATTGTGTGACACATGTAACAAGCCAAACATCTTGTTGCACCATGCCATGAGGACTATTCCAACCAAACCTTGATCTAACAGAGCCGTGCGTCTTCATAACCATGGACTCTGTGGTAGAGATTTTTGCCTCTCTAGAAGGATATGACGCCATTCCTGAAGTGGTGGATAGGTTTTCTAGATCTTTGTACTTTATTCCGACAACAATCACTGTCACTATAGAAGAAACATCACGAGGTTTTCAAAGTGAGATCGTGGCTGCATGGTGTCAAAAGACTCGACCAAATCTCACCCGTTGACAAACTTGATAGGTGGAGTTCCTCAAGTCCAACTTCGATTATGATATTGAATACCAACCTAGGAAAAAAATCTAACGGATGCTCAAAGTCAACAGCCGGTTTTCAATGGCTGAGATTCACATATTACTCCCTCATTCAGACATCTACCTCATGAGAATGATTGCAAAGGGTCATGAGGAGTTCCGAGGGCACGACCAAATCAATGTTTTGTGTGACGATCCCTGTTGGTATGGATGATTCACTGGCAAAGTTGTCATACCAGTAAACAACAAGTTGTAACGGATGCTCTTGGAATGATGCCGCGACAGCGGTGCGAGTTGAGGTTTTTGCAAGGAAAAGACTGAAGACGTTGAAAACTCATTACTTGTTGGATAAAAATTAGATCGGCGTGGCAACGTTATCCAAATCGTGCATCAACTGTCAACAGCAAACAACTGGTTTCACGAATTCACGAGGACCTCTCCAACCACTTTGATTTCCAATAGAACCATTCATCAAAATCAGCATGGACTTTGTGACAAGAGTGTCTATCACTTTGGAGGGATGTGATGCCATCCTTTTTGTGGTGGCCGGATTATCCAAGATGTTGTACTTTATCTTGATGACAAACATTGTCACCGCAGAAGGAAAGGTACAACTCCTTCTAGACCAAATCATGTAGCTACATGGCGTGCCTCATACCATCATCAACATCATAGATGACCGCTTCATTAGTTGCTTTCAACGCAAAAGGATGACGCGTTATGGTAGTATCATCCAGTTACAAATTGGGTTTCATCTTCAAATCGGTGTACAAAGTAAATAGACCACGTGAAATATCAAAAAAATCCTTTCCCCTGTACGTGAGCCACACAACACACATTGGGAAGCAAAAATTCCATTTTCTGAACTCGCATGTAGCTTGGCAACTTGCACCACAACAGGTAAATTTCTCTTTGAGGTGGTTTACGAGAAGAATTTTCCACACTAGTGCGTCTACAAAGCTATAGTTCGTTCTTGTGGTTGAAATCAACTAAAGGGATTCCTTCAATTCCTAGGAGGAAACAGACCTAACCCTTGCAAAGATGTAAGCAACTATGAAATGAGCAACAGAGCAACATTGTAGTGACAACGTGTTTACAGGTGATGATTGTATTGTACTTAGCTCCAGAAACATGGAAATCCTGGGTAAACACTCCACTAAGCTCAAACCCTAATGGTTAGAACCTTTTGAGTTGAAGAAAATACAAACTCTGGTTATCGCTGGAGTTTGACTACTAGAGAGCATGGTGGTCAACCCAGTATTCCACATCATCAATCTCAATCACCATGAAGATCTCACAAAAAAATCCTTTGTATAGATGTTGCTCCCCTGCCTCCAATCCAAGTGGACGGGGATACAGAGAAAACAATTGAGAACATCCTCTGATATCAACGTCATGGAAGAACGACCAACTATCTAGTCAACTAGCACGTGCATGACATCGCGCACAAGAGCTGGGAGCCCCACGACAACCCCTGAGACGTCGGTCATCTTAAGGAAGGTTTCCATATGCATCATTGGCCTATGCGTTCTCATGCATAGAGACGTCATGACCAAAAGAGGGGGAAGTGTTACGTCATTGACATACGCGAGGCCCTAAACTCAGAGATTAAGCGTTCTTTTCCTTGTTTTCATGGCTTGTTACAGTTCCAGGTCAAGCTTTTTACATTGGCCACCTCCCTCGACCTTCGGTGTTGCATTCGTGAAGTATATAAGACGTTCAGCTAGTTTCTAAAGTAGCCCACGAAGGTGTCACAAACTGTATCGATGCTTAGATACTATTTGGTCAACTTCTTAAGCACGTTAGACTTTGTGAAGGCGTGCCTGGATGTTCTCCATAACTTGTGACTTGTCGACAGTTTCTCAAAACGAGTTCTTACGATGCAACGTTGCACTCGTCGCCCGACTCGAGCACCCAACACCCAACAATTGTCTCATTGCTTTTCTTGTTGTTTTATGTATCAAGTTATCCAATTATAGAATATTATAAGTCCCAATGTCTCAAATTGTCTTCTGCACCATACCTTTTCCTCATGAACCACTTACCTTCTCCTCGACATAACACCTCCAATAGTATACAAACCTTAGGGATATGTATGTAGTGGAGTTTTAGAAATTGGGTTGCACAAGATAGCAATGTCAACATTTACCGTGGGGAGTTGGATGAATGAGAAGTGCTGCATTTAGGTGGGAATAACACACGAGGGAGTGACGTTCATGGCCAGCCTGTGAAGGAATGCAAATCACATCGTACTTTTCAAGAATAGCAAAGAAAAATGGTGCTACCCACTCTAAGAGGAAAAAATACCCCCTTCTCCAAAGATAGCATGCATTTGTGCCCCCCATCCCTAAGGGATCTTGCATAATGGCTTCCAGAAAGGTAGAATTCAAAAATAGCACCCTAAAAAAAATTCCCTGTAAATGAGAAGGCTCTACTAGTTATATGCACCCAATTCGATTTTTTAAATGAACCGTGCCCCAGTTTGTAGATTAAAGCCAACATGTTTGCGTTTCGTCGTCGATTTCACTTCCACACGATGTGGCATGCATGGCTCCTTGGACTGACGACGTGAGCATGGCCATCAAACAATCACAAACCCTTCTTTCCAAGGGTTTGTAGTTACTTGTGGTGATGGCTTGGGTCCGATCTGCATGGGGTTGCCAAGACTACCCATGCATTGGAAGGGAGCTTCTTGGGGCCCGTTCCGGTGAGAATCAGGAGGAGCCGGCGCAAAACAAAAGCTCCGAATGCAAATCGAGGCATAGTTTGATTGGGGTTTGCATACGAAGAGGGGGGGGTGCTTCGCTGTTATGAAAAAAAGGAGCATTTTTTCTCCATCTTGAAAATGTGTGTTTCGGCTTGATCGCGATTTTTGCATGGGAGTGATGACCCTTTGAGGAGCAACAAGGACCCACTCGGAGAATCACTGTTTTATGTCTTTTTTTAAAGTGGGGACATTCTGTCCATTTGTGGTCTACTGTGGGGTCAGAAAACAAATTGTTGTGATTTGTGACGTTCTTGTATAGTCTATTGTGACCACTCGGCCGTGTCCATACTCGTGCACATCCCTGAGGCGGGCCCTGGTGACATCGGAGGGACAACGGGTGGCGGAATACCAGCTTGGAGCTGGCCGACTACCGCTCCAAAGTCCCGGACACTGCCGGGACTCCCTGCTGTTTTTCTGCGACCTGCAAGAGTCTTTTCGGCGGACTGGCCATGAGCCCGATTTCCATGTTTTTTGCGTTGCGTGTCCACTGTCTGATGATGGATGCATGCATGTAACCAGTCGTAGCGTGCATCTTGTGATCCTGTACGTCTAGGTTCTGACGGCATAGCATTCTGACATGTGTGCGCAGAGTTATGGCCAAAATAGTGCTTTTGTGCCGGTTTCAGGACAGTTCTAGGACCGCCGTGTGCGACACCCGCAATGCACCGCGGCAGGTATTTAGGCCATGGACCTGTCATTTGTTATCTCTCTCTGCAAATGCTATTGAAGCATTCAGACACTTTGCCTTGTGTCCCCTAGCAAAACTCTTGTCGTTGCGTGCACGACTTGTGACTCTCGTCACCGTCTGATCAGGCACTCACGCCTCGTCAACAGGAGTGTTGCTAGGAAGCTTCCTTACGTCTTTTCATGGTATCAGAGCAGTGAGACAGTTCTCACTGAGCTGCACAGCAAAAACTTCATACAGTAACAGCAGTGAGAGTCACCGCTGCAGCAGATCCACTGGGGCCTGTCGAAGACAACCGGTCGCCGTCGACGTAGCCCACACCCATCATTGAGACCGTAGCAACGACGTTGTCACAGTGCCAGCAGCAGCATAGCAGCAGAGCAGCAACAGTAGCAGCGGCAGCAGCAGTGCCGTAGCAGTAGCTACAGCAGCGTGTGGCGGCTGTAGTGAGTGCAGCCACCGTCCACAGCCACAGTGGCGGCTGCAATAGCAGCAGCGAGCGACGACAGCAGCGGCAGCAGCAGAGCAACAGTAGCGGCAGCAACAGTAGTGTAGTAGCAGCAGCGGCAGCCGCGGCGACAGCACCAGAGCAGCAGCAGTAGCAGCACCAGCAGTAGTAGCAGCAGCAACGTAGCTGTAGTAGCAGCAACAGGGCGTGGTGGCGGCAGCGAGCAGCAGCCGCAACGAGTAGCAGCAGCAGCGGTGTTACACAGCCGCAGCTGCCACTGCTGCACACGAAACCACGGAGCTGCTCCTGCAGCTGACAGCACAGCTACAGCGGCAGCTGAGTGGAAGCTGCTGTGCAACCTCCGTGCAGCTGCTGCGTTACCGCCGCAGAGCGGCTATACGCTCGCATAAAACACCGAGAGAAAAACAAACAAAAAAAAATAGAAAAGGGGAGAGAGGGAGTCGAGGCAACGTCAGCATTTTTACTAGCTGACGTTATCAGGTTGTGCTGACGTCTGCAACCACCTGCTGACGTCAGCACCATACTTAGCCAAACTTTTGGCCGGACAGTCAAAAACTACCAGTGTCTCAACTCCTCGAGAAACGCTGATGCCTTTGCAATCCGACAAACATGACCTGTCTACACATACTGAGAGGCGACATGAACTCGTCGGACAACAAGGGGAAGGCGACAGATGATCCCTCCTCCCCCTCTTCTGGGGTCCTGAGCCCACGCTCGTAGGCCATTGAGGACCTGCAGAGCCAGCAGGTTGAGATGCGTCGCCTATAGTAGGAGCAGACTGATGCCATCCGTATGCTAACTGAGCTTTTGCGTGGCCATTCCACAGTCTCCCGGCAGTTTTCCGAGGGAGCTGCCGGCATCGCGGTCTCTACACAGCAGTCGGCTCAGGCACCCTTTACTGGAGCTCGACCTGACCCATCACCTTCTGACCTCCTGGATGATGAGCCATTCATGCCAGGCATGAAAGACAACTCCCCGGATCATGAGATTCGAGTTCTTCAGGAGCGCCTCCGTCAGCTACAGACAGGCACCAGATCTCCTCGGATTCCTATGGTGCGATCGTCACCCGACTATCCCGGTGACTATCCCCTTCCAGGATTCTTCCCCGTCCCTCGTCCCCCTCGACCTGCGGTTGCTCTCCCACGGAGCGGCAATCCAAGGACTTTGAGACACCACCTCCACGGTACATCACTGAGGACGGCTTCGACTACTGGGAGATCCTCTTTCAGGTTTGGGCTACTTCAGAGGGTGTGTGGCCCTACTACCACAGCCCGTATGAGCCTACATATTAAGCACAGGTGCTAGCAGTAGCTAGAGCGATGCGCGGACTCCTCTACACCATGCCACGCGAGACCGTCGTCGACTTCCGCCCCTTCCTTCGCGAGCTCGGCACAGGCACCGGCGCCGATCCACGCGGAGGATGGGATCTGGCCTTATCCTTGCTGGCCACAGAGACACACGCCACCCATGCAGCACACATTCGTACCTTCCAATCTCTCCATGAGGGGCCTGCAGAGCCTGTAGCCGATTGTTGGCGACGCGCCATGCGCATCTACACGCGCCTTGGGACCTCCGTAGGCACATAGCTATGGGCGCTCCGTACGATGATGCTCGGGATTTGCCTTGATTATACTGACATTTTCACATGGTACAGCGACGCTGTCCTCAAGCCCTTTTCACCTACTCTGCAGCTTCTCCCTTGGGCGCATTAGCTCTTCCTCCAGGTGACTTCAACGCGCGAGGCAGCAGTGGCTCATCAGGAGACTTCCCTTGTTGCAGCAATCGTTGCATCACCATCATCATCCCTTCTGCAGTCTCCTTCTTCATCCTCCATCACGTCCTCATCTTCCTCCTCCTCTTGGGCCCCACCCACACCTACTCAGACACAGGGTGTTTGAGCAGCAGCTCAGGGGAAGAAGAAGAACGGGAAGCGTGGATCAGGTCAGCATAAGTCACAGCTACAGTCGTCCTCCAGTGGTAGCAATGGACGTTCTGTTCACTGCTACAACTGTGGAGGCCCCCATCGCTACACCAAGTGCCAGCAACCGCTTGACTGGGCACGGATTACTCGCGGGCTCCAGGCTGCACACGCCCTTCGTTCCACGTCTAGCACGTCATCCTTGCCATCCTCCGGATGTGTGGCGGCCACGACAGCAGCTATTCCCGCTTCTCCACCGGTGAGTAGCAGCGATCGGGACCCACGCGACCGCACCATCGCTAAGCTCCGACACCTTCTGACTCTCCACTTTCAGGGAGGTGCGAGTGTGTTGTCATTGTCGGGTGGTCCACAGACTTTCTGTCCGTCCGTTCTTGTGAATCGTAATGACGCGTGTGGGGGAGCACAGTCAGCATGTGATGATGATGGACGTGCCTGCACCGATAGGATTCACGAGTCTCATCTTTGTGTCCTGCATCATTCCTCCCCACTGACGGCACAACGTCCCTCTGATGACGAGTGTTCCATTGCCCGTTGTACAGTAACGTCCACCAGTCGTGACTCCGGTGGCACTTGGATCATCGATTCTGGTGCCATTCATCACATGACGTGTCGTCGTAGTGATTTTGTTGTTCTCTGTCCTCTCACGTCTGTCCGTTCCGTCCGTACAGGCTGTGGTCATTCCTTGCTAGTCCATGGTGTTGGGGTTTTATGTTTCGATGGTCCATGTGGCCCCTTGTACCTTTCTAACGTGTTGTTTGTGCCTGATCTTGAGCTCAACCTGCTTTCTATGCGTGCCTGCACACTGATGGGTCTCTCTGTGGAGCATACCGTAGACACAGCGACTGTGACTGCTACTGACACTCACAGTGTTGTCCTTCGTCCCTCTATCGTAGATGATCTATATCCCATCTCTCGTACCTCCTCCCCTTGCTCCCCTTCCTCCTCCACTCGGGTTTTTGTCACTGGTGTTCTGTCTCCGCAACACCAGCGGTCGCTTCATCACCGTCTGTATCACGTGGGCTCCGATACTGTGTCAGAGCTCATTCAAACATAGCCAGCTCTCGGTCTTCACGCGGCTTATTTTGAGAAGCCACCCAAGACCGACTGTCTCTTTTGCGCTCAAGGGAAGATGCACCAATGCACCTACCGTGACTCTCGTTCCTGAGCACTTTGGCCTCTCGAGTTAGTTCACTCGGACCCTCTCGGTCCTCTTCCGGTCGAGTCCCTATGTGATCGAGGCCGGTATATTCTGACTCTGACTGATGACTTTACCCGGATGCGGAGGGTCTACAGCCTGCGTCATAAGAGCAATGCCGCCCTTGCGGTTCGACTCTAGCTTGTGATGGCTAAGCGTCAGTCACGTCACACGCTACATACCTTCCGCTCGGATTGCGGCGGTGAGTTCCTTGGCGAGATGGACGGATTCTTTGCCGAGCACGGGATTTTTCACCAGGTCTCCGCTCCTGCTACCCCTGAACAGAACGTTGTTTTTTAGCTTTGCACCATGGAGGATGCGGTTCGCGCTATGCGGTCTGAGAGTGGTCTCCCTGAATCCTTTGCTTTTGAGGGCTTCGCGTACATGACGTGGGTCTTGAACTGCCTCCCCCACGGTCCGCTCCCGGACCATATTACCCCGTATGAGCTCTGGTTTGGCCGTCGTGCTGACCTTCGTCTTGCTCGCATCTGGGGATCCCTCGCCTCCGTGTGGTACACCGAGGACCAGCAGGGGTCCAAGGTCTCACCTCGGGGCCGCTTGTGTGCCTTCGTAGGCATTTCCCCGCGGTCAAAGGCTTAGCGCTTCTGGGACCCTACTCGTCGTTGCATCATTGAGTCCCACGACGCGCTCTTTTTCGAGTCTCTCACCTACCGTGACCTGGCTAAGATCACGGCACTCTCCGCCACGCATGTTCCTACCTATGAGGGTTCTCGGCGGTTGGGGGAGACTTCTACGCCAGCGAGCACCTCTCATCAGGCTGATGTGTTCGTTTGAGCCCCCTTCACCTCCCGGTCTCCGGCTCTGGATGACCCGGCGATCATCGTTGTCGGTCTAGAGACCTCACCCGTACAGCCTGTTTCACACCCCACAGGTGTCCCTGCTTCAGTTCCCGCGCCTACTTCTGCACCAGTACCTGCGTCAGCCGGCACTCCTGTTTCTATGTCTGGTCCAGTCTCGGCTACTCTCGTACCTGTGTCTATTGGCACTCCTGCCTCTGTGTCAGTTCTAGTCTTGACTGCTCCTGCTGTCACATCCAGCCCCGTGTCCCCCACACACGCGTCTCCTCACACGGCGTCACCGGCTGCCTTGCCTCAGGCCCCACCAGCTGTGCTCATGCCTGTCCCTGAGCCTGAGGTGCACCCCTCGAGCCCGGGTTACTCCCGTGAGCCTGGTGGCCGTCTCTGACGACTGGATTACAAAGCTCAGCGAGCGTCGGGCCCCGCACCCATGGGCCCCTCTCGCAGCATCGCGAGTGGTGACCCCGGCACAAAGGCCCTAGGCCTGAGTGTCCGCACTGAGCTCATAGAGGTACATCCAGTGTGCCCTGTAGGGCACGATCTCGTCAGTCACGAGTTCCATATCGCTTGTGATGCAACAGTTGATCTTGTGGTTGTCAGGCCTAGCAACGAGGTGTGTGTGCCCTTGCCACACAAAGCTCTCCCTCTATGGCACCCGAACCGGGCACCCTGAGGGAAGCTCTCTTATCATAGGATGCTGAAGCTTGGCGAGCTGCCTGCGAGGATGAGCTTCGCGCTATCCGAAAGCACAGAGTCTACGAGCTCGTCATCCTTCCACCTGGGAGGAAGGCTATTCAGGTCAAGTGGGTCTTTCACAAGAAAGTGAAGCCAGATGGCTCATTGGAACGCTACAAGGCCCGCTTGGTCGTCAAGGGGTACTCTCAAATTGAGGGCGTCAATTACACTAACACTTTTGCCCCTGTTGGCCGCATGACCTCGGCTCAAACTCTGTTCGGTATAGTGGCTCAACCTGACCCGGAACTGCACCAGATGGATGTGAACAATGCGTTCCTCCATGGCTCTCTAAATGAGGAGATTTACGTGGCTCGGCAACCAGGCTTTGAGGACGGTGACAAGGTCTGGCACTTGCGCAAGTCCTTGTATGGCCTCAAGCAGTCTCCGCGGTGTTGGAAACGGGAGATCACCGGCACTTTGACTCGTGCGGGATATGTTCAGAGGGAGGCAGATCCCTCTCTCTTCCTCCTACCCATACCCGAGCGGTTCATCGCCATCGTGGTCTATATCGGTGACCTTCTGATCGCGTCTCCGTCCCTGGAGGCCGTGAAGGAGGCCAAGGTTGTCCTTCAGTCTGCCTACAGGATGAAGGACCTCGGTCCTGCATTGGTGTTTCTTGGTATGGAGATCGTGCAAGATCGTAGGCGTCGGACGCTATTGCTGCATCAGGCCCGATATGCACGAGTCGTGGGGGAGTGTTTCAGCGATCTTCTTAGTGCAGTGCCCACCGCTTCCACACCTCTTACACCCGCTGGACAGGATGCCCTAAAGGTGGATGATCCCACACAACTGAGGGAGACAGTGGACGTGACCTTGTACCTCTGTCTCATCGGATCTCTGATGTACCTGGCCACTACCACACATCCTGACATCGCTTTTGCTATCAACCTCCTCGCTCAGTTCTCGCAGGCTCCTTGTGCTAGAGCCCTTCACGCGGCTGTACGAGTGGTGCGGTACGTGGTCTCCACATCGTACCTCGGACTCTGATTTCGTTGGTAGTGTTCAATGGTCCTTGACGGCTACACTGACAGCGATTGGGCTTAGAGCCCAGATGGACGCAGCCGTACTGGCTACGTGTTCCTGCTCGGTGGTACCGCTCTCTCTTGGCGTAGCAGGAAGCAGGGCTGCATCGAACGTAGCTCGTCGGAGGCAGAGTACGTTGCTTTGGGCGCAGGGGCTGCTTAGGCGGTATGGCTGCAGCGCCTGTTTCTTCAGCTTGGTCAATCAGTACCCCATTTTGCTTCGTTGCGACAACTAGAGTGCTCTCGCCATTGTGGAGAACTCTGGTGTCTTTCACGCTCGCATGAAGCACATTGCGGTTGGGCATCACTTTGTGCGTGATCTGGTGGAGCGACACGTGATCTCAGTCATGTGGGTTGGCAGTGACATACAACGTGGTGATTTCTTGATGAAGGCACTAGCTCGCGGAAAGCTCCTGGTGGCAATTTGTTCTGTTGGGCTTCGCCCCATGCGTGAGGGTGGTTGAGTGTGGGATGGGTGTCTGTGTCTCATCTGTTTCACACTCACTATTGTACTTTTCCCAGTGCTGCACGTGTATGGACATGCATACCATCGGGTCATGGGGGAGTGTTGTGATTTGTGACGTTCTCCGTACAGTCTGCTGTGACCACTCGGCCGTGTCCATACTTATGCAAGTCCCTTAGGCGGGCCTTGGTGACATCGGAGGGACAACGGGCGGCAGACTACCAGCTTGGAGGTGGCTGAATATTGCTCCAGAACCCCGGACACTGCCGGGACTCCTTGCTATTTTTTTCAGCCTGTAGAAGTCTTTTCGGCGGACTGGCCATGAGCCTGATTTGCATGTTTTTGCATTGCGTGTCCATTGTTTGATGATGGATGCATGCACGTGGCAAGTTGTAGTGTCCGTCTTATGATCCTGCACGTCTAGGTTTAGACGGCGTAGCATTCTTACATGTGTGCGTAGAGTTATGGCCAAAACAGTGGTTTTGGGCCGGTTTAAGGACAGTTCTTGGACCGCCGCGTGCGACACCCGCTGTGCGCCGCGGCAGGTATTTAGGCCATGGACCTATCATTTGTTATCTCTCTGTGCAAATGCTATTGAAGCATTTAGATACTTTGCCTTGTGTCCCCTAGCCAAACTCTTGCCGTTGCGTGCACGACTTGTGACTGTCGTCACCGTCTGATCAGGCACTAACGCCTTGTCAACGGGAGTGTTGCTAAGAAGCTTCCTTGCATCTTTTGACAAATTAAACCAAAATAGGAAACAAAAGAGCACCACACCGTAGGAGATGTAATGTCATCCACCCGACTTGAGAATTGATTGGTGCCCTGTCTACTTTCCAATAGGAAATCTCTCATCATCAACGAGATAACAATGATTAAAAAATTCTATTTTTTAAAGTCTTTCTTCAGCAAAAAAGGAACCTCACACATGGGTCACCCTTGTTTTCCCTCCTTTTCCACCCCCATGTCGAAGCCGGTTGCCCTTGATGTCACATTTATTTTTCTGGCTTTTGTGAAGAAAATTCGTGTGAGAAAGGGCAAACGAATTTGAAGCGAGAAAAAAACTTTGATTGGAGCATATCCATTTGTCAAGATCTATTCCGTGAAAGACAAAAGTCACGAAAATAGATTTCCCCCCACAAGCGTTATTTCTTTTTGCGAAGAAAAACTGGGCGGATGATGTGGCATTTGCTCCATTTGGGTGCCATTTGTTCGTGCTACTTAGCAGGGAGCCATTTTCGCAGGGTACCAGTTTTGCGTGCTACCTGACGTGGAGTCATTTTTGTATGCTTGCCTCAGCAGGGAGCCAGGTGTATACGCTACCTTTGGAGTGGAGCCATTTCTGTATAATCACGGAGGGGGGTGCCACTGCTACGTGCTAATTTGAAAAGTACACTATTTCCGTAGTTTATTTGGCCAGCCTGTCGTTGCCTAGCAGACAAATCAGCCCCAGCTTGCCGCGTGTCACTGGAATTCCACCGGCTGTCGCTCCTGGAACCGTTACCATCGGTGTTCGGCAACATGGCCATCGGCAGCGGCAGCAGCAGCGCCGGCGGGTCAGCAGCGGCAGCCACGGCTGCTGCTCCTTCACCCTCTGCCGTGGCAGACGAAGCGCCACACGTGCACGTGTCGTTTTCAAAGGCCGTCTACCGCCCCGGCGACACCGTCGTTGCCACCGTACACATCTTCAACGGCAACGCTGCCGCTGCTGACACCGGCGCTGCTCTGGGAGGAGCAATCAGCAAGGAGGGCGGAGCAGCAGCAGCAGCAGCGGCAGGAAGGTCGAATGGGCAAGTTAGTAGTGGGGCCAGCAACGGAAGCCTCATTGCCGATCCTACCTCTAATTCTAATTCCGGCGGGGGCATGGGCATGGTGACGGTGGACGATCTGGTGGTGGAGCTGAGAGGCGTGGAGCGGTTGGATCCGTCGTGGATCAATCTGCCACTTCTCAAGCAGCAGCGCGAGCGGCAGCAACAGCAGCAGCAGCAGCAACGAAAAAAGAGGCAGCAGCAGCAGCAGCAGCAACAGCTGGTGCAGGCACAGGTAGCAAGAGTCGCTGCGACACCATCTTCGTCGTCTTCACCTGCATTGGGCGGGACAGAGGCCCTTGGCTCGAGTATTGCTGCTGCTGCACGACACGGAGGCAGCAGCGGCAGCATCAGCAAACGAGATGCCAGTGCCGCTTCCCGTCGATCTCCCCCGATTGGAAGCAACACCGGCGAGCGTGTATTCATGCTGTCGCAGCTCACTTCGATTGTCAGCAATGTGCCAGTTCCCGCTGGATGCAGCAAGACGTGTACGTATGCACCCACGCACGCCCGCATGCACGCACGCACGCACGCACGCCCGCACGCACGCCCGCACGCACGCACGCACGCACGCACGCACGCACGCACGCACGCACGCACGCACGCAG
>SZWC01005550.1:121692-133406 GCA_023375785.1 Penium margaritaceum
ACACGGGAGGGAGGACCGGACAAGTCGTACACACCCCCCTCCCCCCCTCCATCCCCTACTTTTTTCATATGCCCAACTTGGAGCAATGGAGACTAGGGGGGATGAGGTAATAAAATCTACGGAGGCGGTGCACCTAAGAGCGAGTGGTGATGGAAAAAAAAAAGAAGAAAAAAATGGGGATAATGACGAGAAGGAAAAAATGATGAATCGTGCCGGGCAATAGAATAGCCGGACATCTCACCGACACCTGCAATAGCAGTGAGCACTAAAGTAACAACAGTTTTCGTACTAGCAACAGCGGCGATTGCAGCAGCGCTTACAGTTTCACCTTCACAAATGACAACGGATTGTGTTGTTGGCGGCGATCTCCGTTTTGAGACGCATCGTGGACTGGCATCTTCCTGGGGCCCGTGGATTGATGCACGCAGTTCACTCTATAGGATTGATGGCAAATTCGAGTCTGTACATCTCCGAGGGTTGGGTCGTCTACCGCTTGGAGCACAACCACACCAATTGCCGCCACTCCTTCTGTTTTTGGAGTAGTCTTTGCTCCATTAGAGGCAGCATTATTAGTAGTCACAACTAGTGAGACTCCATTCTCCGGGCGTACTCTAGTAGTGCAGCTCGCCCTGTCTGGTCACGTTTGTTGACCCCGATGCCGTGACCTCCAGGAGTGACAGTGCCTACTGATCTCATCCTCTCCCGTAGCTTGGTATTTACCATCAGGAGTAGGTGCCCTCGGCACCTATCCATTGTCTGGTGCATGAGATGAGTGCGCAAACATCTGAGCAGGTACTGTACGCGCTTGTGTGCTACTACTATGGTGATGGACATTATGGTTGGCGTCGCTGCTAGACGCGCCCTCGCGGCTGGCATCCACGTTGGCTTCAGCCTCATCCGAGCATGCATCCTCTAGAGCATGCTGATCTGCCAGCGTTGGTAGATCCCCTAGCTGGACCTCTGGCGACCATATTCGCTGAGATCCACGGCCTGAGGCAGATGGTGCAGCAGCTTTTGACCTCGTTGTTACCGATCGCGCTTCTACTACTAGTTCGTCAACGGCCTCCTTGATCTCATCTGCTTCATCCTCTCCTCCTTCCTCATCCAATGGTATCCCTTCAGCTCCACCTGCCGGCTAGTCCCAGGCTGCCACCATCCTTTTGATCCTCAACTCTCCTACGACCACAATGCCACCTCGTGATGACATATCTTCACATAGTCGCTCTAATCATTCCCACGACGTCGGCGTGAGTGCTCCGCATGCCGTGCTTGTACCGGTTTTGATACATCCTCCACCTCCTTGGCTTTCGCTGCTTTACCTATTGAGGGGAAGTGTGGTCACCATGAATTGCCTGTTGTGACCGTAGTGACTGGATCGGCACTCGCGCCGGGTTGTGGTGCCCGAGCGTCAGCTCAGGCAAATTCAGACGATATGGTGACAACACATGACGTGGAGTCTAACCCCAACATGACATTCATGCTGGAGGCTTGCATGTCATCGAGCTCAAATTCCACGTACAGGTTGGATCCAGATCTATTGTTGCAGCAGGTTATATCAAGAGGAGCGCAGGAACGTCGTCCCTGGGCGGTGCCACTCGCGGCTCCGACCGGTGGAGGCCCAGTGGTGGCGGAAGAGTCGCGTACGGACCGGGATGCATCTTCCATACTTTCTGGGGAGTGTGTGCTGCAGGCTCACACAAGTCCGGCGGAGGTTGCAGTGCTTGAGGCGTGCATGTCATCGAGGTTAACATCTACGCAAGGATAGGAGCCAGACGTTTTGCACCAATAGGTTGTATCAGGAGGAGTGCAGGTCCCACGTGCCTGGGCGGTGCTAGTCGCGACTTTGACCGGTAGTAGCCAGGCGGTGGCACAGGAGTATCGTGAGCATCAGGATGCCCCATACGGACTTGTGGGGGCGTTGGCGCACGAGGCTGAGACGAGCCCGACAGCGGTTGCAGTGCATGGGAAGAGTCGGCTGGCTGGTGTTTTAGAGGTTGAGGCATTCTTGAGAGCAGCAATTTTGAGAGACGTCACTGGGACATGTGCAACAGTAGATACAACAGGCTCCACCGTGTCATCTGCGCTACCTGAGGACCAGCTTTAGCGTGAGGAGTTTCCCATGTTCCCTGAGTCTACAGGTTCCCATACACACAATAGAGCAGCGACACACATGACAAAGACAGATGGTGGTCCTGACTCTATTATCAAGTAGGTGGCAGCGACCAGCCTTCCTGACTAGATGGTGTGTGAGCGCCTGCTGCGCTTGCTGGTTGCCTTGACGGGCATCGTCAAGCCGGGGGCCTACACATCTGTGTCTACTACGGCCGGAGCCGAGGAGAGTGGAGCAGATCCGTACACACAGATGGAGTCACCTCGTCAGCAAAAGCTGAATTCTGCCCTCTCGTGTTCACCTGTTGGTGACCTTGCTGATCACATCCATACTGAGAGTGGCAGTACACACACGGACGACATTTTCACATGCTCCACAGACTCTGAAGACTCCTCCTTCTCCTTCTCTCACAGAATGCGACAGCTCATTCCTCGTGGTATGACAGATTCGAGCTGTGGTGTGGATGTGACACCTGCACCTGCATTCGATGTTCCAACGTCTTAGCACATTGCAAGTTTGGTTGACCCCCGGGAGGATGTGGTAGCACCGGCTCCATCGTCTTCAGTAGCAGAGATACAGATAGAGGTGTACTTGTGATTTCTACAGTCTTCATGTATAGCATCCACTGAGACAGAGTATATCTTATGCGAGGCAGACATGGGCCGCCTCCACATGTCCGAGGCAGATTATGCTCACCTGCTGGAGCGTGTAGTGATGCTATAGTGGGAGGTGATAGTAGCACATGAGTGATTGTTAGAGCAGGGGATTGCTATTGGCAGTACCCGTGTTCTTGGCACGAGTTTTCCACTATGAGGATCTCACACACCCATACTCAGGGAGGATCCTATACCTGCTCCGAGTATGACGTCCAATGGAGGCACAAGACAGGAGAGCTAAACGTGCCTTCAGTTTCCACTATCATTGTTCCTGTCGACTCCGTCATTGCTCCTCCTTCTGCTGCTGCCATCATGCACCTTCATCCACCGGACTACGCTACTCCATCGTCACCTTCCTCGATGAGTGGTGATCTGATTCGTCGCTTGAGCCCTACTCTTCTGGCGGTACATCCCTGTACCTTAAGCTGCTCTATCGCGCCTTAGAGGCCAGCGCCACCACTTCATCCATGCTTGCGTGTTGCACATCCATTCCCTTTCCTCCGGCGTACATAGATTCATTGTCGTAGAGTGAAGAGAGGAGAGACTATAAGTTGGGACCCTTGGCAGTCACGCAAGGACTGGTACACTCCAGATGATGCAGGGGCGATGTTAGGAGTCATAGCCAGAGACACCACTTCGTCTTTGAGGGTGGGAGCCAACTTGTACGTGACAGGGGGAGCTATCTCTCCACGATCGAGAGACCACATGATTCATTGCCTAGGATGTATTCAGCAATGGCATCAGCATCTCCATTGAGGACATCGCTGCCAGGTTCATCTGCCTAGGGGGAGTGTTGTGTGGACCTCGACCTGACGCACTGTCACGGGAGATGCATGGCGAGGGGTCCATGCTCTACTATGAGCATACTACAACAGCCATCGTGTGGCTCATGCCGCGTGCTTGTATAGCTGTAGGTGCATGGTAGCACTGTTTTGGTCGAGATCCGGATACTTGTGTCAATACAGGAATATAGGAAATATAGGAATATATATGTTGCTTGCCAAATTCTTGTAGTTTTGCATTGCAATCACACATAGAGCTCATGTTCGTGTTTGCATGGGCATGCATGCCCTATTTAATGTCCTACTACAGCTAAATGAGATCCTCATTGAAAATATTGCAGGTTGATGGCAAGTAATGATGTAAAGCTAACGCTGAGGTTCTTCCACAACCACAACAACCCCCGAGATCATTGGAGAGGCTGGACTAGGAGTGTAGTGACACATCATCAGGAAGAGTATTCTGATGAAGTGTGGCTCGACCGTAGGGCTGGTGGCAACCACACGATGTGTGTTATGGGCGAGGTAATGCTTGCTTGCCAGCCTAAATTCTTGCTCCACCCAACTGTCACTCATTCGCTTTTTACAAAGGACAACTTGGTCGGTTCTTCCTGTGTCACGAGGAGACCATGTGATCGTGTGTTTTATTGTGTGGCCATATTGCGTGTGGCATGTGCATGCCAACTAGTTTGCTCATAGTGGTCCAGACCCAGACACATGGTGAGTTGCACCTGTGTTACGAGGAGACCCCCTATGATCCAGTGTGTTGTTTGATGGTGCTATTGTGGTCGGAATACAGACACCTGTTGGATTGGTCGTAGTGGTCAAGACCCAAGCACTGGTACCACCAGTGTCACAAGGATACCCTCTTGCTGTCTGACATGTGTATGAGGTGCATTACACTGGTTTGTGTGCGTGTGTATGACTCTTCTCATGGTCTAGAACCGGACACTTGGTATGATGTGCCAGTGTCGTGAGGAGACCTTAGATGGGCAACATATGTGTGTGTGTGTGTGTATGTGTGTGTGTGTGTGTGTGTGTGTGTGTGTGTGTGTGCGTGTGTGTGTGTATGTGTGTGTATGGTTGAGCGGTGTAGACCGTGTTTTTGCATACACTGTTGTTCTGTACCTCAGCTTATTTGTGTGTTCTGGCGTTGACGGCCATGTCAGCCAAGGGGACTATTGGTTTGTGTAGCTTCCACCCGTCATGAATGACGGCGATGGATTACCCATGTACCCCATGTTGGTGGTATAGTGTAGAGCAGAGCGTGACGACACAACGGGCCTCCGGAGTGTCTCGAGACTTCTCTTGAACCTACGACAGCGTCGGCGAGATGTGGTCGATGCGTTCCAATAGCCCTGTTAGCTTGTTGGTTGCTAGGAGAGTTTTCTCGGTGGGTTGAGACCCGCGTACCTCGTGGACTGTACCGGTGCGATGAGGAGACCCGAGATTGTAGCAGTGCTTCCGATGTTCAGAAAGCCGTGCGTGATGTGCGGACGTTGATTCCCAAATTTTCTAGCACTGCTCGTATTTTTGCGGTGGTCAAGACCCGGGCACTCAGAGAGCTGTTCCAGTGCCTTGAGGAGACCATTGTTGATTGTTATCGTGGTGTATGTAGTGTGTTCTCCCTGCTGACTCCTGGTTCAGTGGGGGTGACGGGGCCCGGTGCGGCTAGCTGCCGGCGCCCCTACACAAGCCCACTGGGAGCTCATTGGTATTCCTCTCCTTGTTCTTTCATATTAAAAATTCAAATCTTTGCCAAATTCTTGCCGTTTTGCATTGCATTCACACTCACAGCTCATGTTTGTGTTTGCATGGGCCTACATGCCCTAATTAATTTCCAACTGAAGCTAAATGAGATCCTCATTGAAACCATTGCAGGTTGATGGCAAGTAACGATGTAAAGCTAACGCTGAGGTTCTTCCACAACCACAACAATCCCCGAGATCATTGGAGAGGCTGGACTAGGAGTGTAGTGACACATCATCAGGGAGAGTATTCTGATGAAGTGTTGCTTGACCCTAGGGCTGGTGGTAACCACACGACGTGTGCTATGGGCGAGGTAAGGCTTGCTCGCCAGCCTTAATCCTTGCTCCACCCAACTGTCACTCATTCGCTTTTTACAATCTCCAGGAGAGCTTGCAACAAATCCAAGGCGTGTCCCTCTCTCCCACTCTCTCCCTCTCCCCCTCGCTTCTATTCCCTCACACCATTTCTATCTACTAATAGTATCAGAGGGAGTACAAAGGACGAGCTCGTATCTCACTCTTAGTCCCTTGTATCGCGACTTGGAGGAAAGCTGATCCGTGGGACCTATTCGCCGCATCCCTCAGTCGCGAGTTGCCATAGTGTGCGCCCATGTTGACTTTCGGAAGTCGAAGTCGATGGCCAAGTCGGAAGTCGAAAGTCGGAAGTCGGCTCCTGATGAGCCAAGTCGGAAGTCTGTTTTCCTCCAACTGGTTAGGAGGCTCATTATTGTGTGCCAAGTATTGCGTCTCAAGTACACTAAAGTAAAAAAAATTATTTACTTGTCTTTCAAAACTTGATGGATTGCATATATAACATGTATATGATGTCATAGAAAGCCATTTGTAAACAAAATGTAGCTGCATGAGGTGTTTATGTACATCTCAAGTTTGAATGTTCATAACTTCCTCCAAACTTAACGGAATTTAGCGATTCAAGATGCGTTGGAACCAGCAACTCATGATCTATGTTCCACNGTCTCCGCGGTCACCTTTATTCCCACGGCAGCGGCACTGGCTGTTGGTGCACTTGACTCCACCTCAGCACTCTTGTAGCAGCTGACACCACTGTCGCCATCGATGTGATACTGCCGTTATAGCCACAGCCTTCAGCACGCCCAAATTCTCTCGTGGTCCTATCCTTAGGTTGTGCTCCGGAGCCAGTGAGCGTGCTCCTCTAGCCTCACCTCCGCCACTGCGGACCCCTGCTCTGCAGAGTGGCGGCGGTGCTGTCACTCTTGCCGCTATCCTGGTGCGACCATCCGGGTCACCTCCAATCTACTCTCCTTCAGACTCAAGAGGAGGCCTCCATCAATGAGTCCTGCATAGCACGGTGGGAGGAAGAACAGCAATTTGACGAGGCTCGCGTGTATCGGTGCTGGAACCACGTTCACAAGTCGAGTGAGTACGACTCACCCTGAATTCATACACTCAAAAATTGGTGTATCAAAAAGTGTATTCTTACATGCAGACATTTTTCAGAAATCATCAACATCACTCCATGTATCTAGAGCCCAAATACAAATTCATCACATAAGATGTTGATTGTTATGGATTAGATGTACTTTGTGCTACTTTTTGTTAGAAGTCCATGTTCACTGATATGTTCACATCCCAATACACTTGTCGATTCCCACTTTCAGGGGTGAGGTGATTGGTCATATATGGTCACACCTGCAGCAGTCGCAGTCACATCCTCAACAGCAGTAGCCATGGCCACTTCCGGTAGTGCCTCAGGGTGAGGGGCCTGAAAACCCCCTTCTAAGTGAGGGTCTGATAGCTGCAGAGTCTGTCAGTCTTTTGTGCGCCATGCTTGATGCAGCAGCTGCTTCAGCAACCACATTTACGGCTGCTTATAGAGTCTCACATGCACCAGCTACCACAATGAGTGGGCGTGTTGAGGAGGACTTTACACATGCAGCATCCACGTTTGGGCCACTTGCAGCAGCTGATGTGAACGTGGCCAGACATGTTTCCACAGAGCAGTTGTCGCAGCTGCTGCAACAGCAGCCACATCAGCCTCATCTGCTGTCTAGTCCATTCTGGCTATCACCCTCTCCTCTGTCATCTTTGTCATAGTAGCTGCCTCTCCCACCACCGGTTGTGTCTACACCCTTGTAGCAGCGTGTGCGGTTCCAGCGGCCGTCTCCACAGCCGCACTCACCAACTTCCCATGCCTCATTACATCAGCTACATCTTGGATCTCTCTGTTGTCAGCCTCTACCGCTGTTTTTCTGCAACCAATCGCCATTCTGTTGCCTTGTTCTCCACGGGGTACGTGTTCCTTTCACTGCATCTGTCTCCCAAGTGGTCTTGCACAGTGCTATCATCCTGCTGTGGGCTCCGCTGCAGGTCTCAGTGACATCATCGTCTCCTTGTAGCCTCCACTTTACTCATTCCTATGCCCACCGGGGCAAGGAAGCTCTGCCAAAGTTTCTTTGAATCTCCATTCTACTCTCCTCCTCTCTGACCATACCTGACCACGAAGCAGCCATCACGAAGCTCCAAGATCAGCTTTGTCCGGCTTGTCTGGAATGCTGAGGGTTTTCAGCGTGATGCTGACAAATTGATGTCTGATCTTGCTGAGGCAGTGGCTTATCTTGCTGAGGCAGTGGCTGATCTTGTCATGCAGAACCTCATTGCCGCACGCAGTCCATCCGCTGACGCTGCTACTGCTGTTGCTGCCAGCACTGCAGGCACCAATTGCACTCAAGGGGTGAAATTGGTGAGGGTTCTCTGGGGGTGTTGCTGGCTCATCCTCCACTGGTACCACTGCTAGTGGTGCTGGTGCAAACCCTTATCCTGCTGCACCAGCTCTAGCTCGTGCTCCCTTACCTATTTCTTGCCAGCGTGACTGTGAGACTGTGCCTTTGCATTTCAGTAACAACTGACCTTCTTTTCTTGGGAGGTTTTCTTAAGTGATTGGGCACTAGCGGAGCAGCTCTGGCAGTTCTACTTCTCACCTGACCCCAAGTGCTTCTGATCCTTTCACTCCCTTGCCTCCTGATTCCACACGTGCGGTTTGCACTGTCATCACACGTGGCCTTGAAAATCTCACTGAGGACATTGGCCAGTACAACGCTGACTCAGCACGCATTCCCACTGCAGACCCTGTGGGAGCGTACGCCCTTGTTCGCCACCGCAACACCGTCACCAGCCATGTTGTGCAGAGTGCACTCACCGTTCAGTTCAACCAGCTTTACATGCGTGCTGATGAGACGGCTGATGTGTACTGGGCACGTAGCCTCAAAGTCCTATGTGATCTAGGCAAGGTTGCACCTGGTCAGCTCTCTGCCTGTCTCTCCATTGTTACTGGTCTTATCCCTGAGCTCTCTGATTTCTTTCTCCATGTTCCTCGTTCTGAGCTTGAGTGACTTGCATCTGAGCCCGTCGTCCTTGATGCATCTCCTGGCATTGGTGCACTCTATGAGTTTACCGCAGCCCGGCTTGCCGACTGGTGAGGCAATCTGCAGAGCAAGAGGCTGGATTTCTATGCTGTTATAGCCGTATCCACTGCCATATCATCCTCCACTGCTCCTCTGCCTACATCCTCATCCTCTCTTGGAACCACCTCTGCCACAGTTGGTGG
The DNA here is from genome assembly GCA_023375785.1 of Penium margaritaceum. NCBI lineage: Eukaryota > Viridiplantae > Streptophyta > Zygnematophyceae > Desmidiales > Peniaceae > Penium > Penium margaritaceum. The sequence goes on from SZWC01005550.1 coordinate 130,572, forward strand.
TTCCAATGCCGTCCTTGGTGCGGGCCGTGGTCATGGGGGTGGGCGACGTGGTTGTGGTTGTGGTTCTGGCAATGGTGGAGGTCGTGGGGGCAAGGTTCATGACCACTCCTCCTCTTTCTCCGACTCTCTCATTACTTCCTGGAACCGTGGCCAGACTGGTCACCCTTCTCCAAAATACCCTTATCCCCTGGATGACGCACTCTTGCCTCTTGCTATGTGTGCTTGATGGACACGCACTAGCGCAACGTCTGGTCTGTCCGCAAGCTCACCGTTGCCATCTCCTGCCCACCCTACTAGTGCATCCACTCCCATTGGCACATCTTCATCCTTGGTATCTCTAGTCCAGCTTCATCATGTTGCGGACCAGTTCTCCTGCTCTGCCGGGCCTGGCTTGCTGCCTCATCTCAGTCCGACCCTGTACTACGCACCACCCTTGGTCTACCACACACCACCCTTCTGGCTGCATGCTAGTGGTTGTTCGTATTGTGATTCCTACATTGACGGCTCCTACGATGACCACTGTGCAACTGAGCACAGCCTTGAGAAAACTCTTGCCGAAATGCTTCATCTTTGAAACAAGGGAGCTCAGGGTGTTCTTGGCACTGCCTTCTCCCATGGATGTCAGGCTGATTCTCAGATCTAGGGGGTTAGCTCCGGGAACCTACAGGAAANCTGTTTGTTGCACCTTGCTGACGACGCATTCCTCCTCCTGTTTTTGGCTCATTGATTCTCTCACCACACATCACATGACTTCCTGGCAATCTGCCTTTGTCTCGGCCCCATGGGTGCTGTGCGTTTCGTCCGCACTGGCTCCGGCCAGTTACTACCTGTCCACGGCGTTGGCGTTTTTCGTTCTGTCTGGCCAGATGGGGTCTTGTTCTTGCTAGGTCTTGACGTCAATTTGCTATTCGTGACTACCCTTTGTCTCCAGCCAAGGCATTTGTGCTGTTACGTTTGCCTTCCTCAGGTCATGTTGTGTTCTGTGGCTTCCGTTGCAATTTTCTATTATGTGTTCAATTGTCTCTCCCGTTGTGTGCCACTGCCTCCGCCCTCGTCCATGTTGCAACATCGTTGTCCCTAGAGGAGACACATCTCCTGCATCACCGGCTCTGTCACATTTATACTGATGCCATTGACAGCCTAATACGTCTGCATCCCGCCCACATTCTTGATCCTACGTCCTTTGTCCCACTATGCTTATTCAATTGCCTTGACTGTGCTCAAGCCAATATGCATCACTCTCCCTTCTCTACCTCTGACCACATCACCTCCCCACCCCTCAAGCTGGTCCATGCTGAGTTCATGGACCCTGTTACTCATTATATTGTCAATGGTCTTGGTCGATGTGTTCTCTGTGTGAGTGTTTATCTTTCATGTTTTTTGCTGGATTTTGCTCTGCGCCACAAGAGTGATGTCACCCATGCGCTCAAGGAATGACTTTCTCAGGCCAAGCATGCCTAGTAGCCTCAACTGCGTGTTTTTCACTGTGACCATGACGTTGAATGTTTTGGATCCACGTCTCCTTTTACTACATCTTGTGGGGTGAGTATGGAATCCTCTGCTCCCTACGCACCCCAATAAAGCGGTGTTTCTGAGCGGTGGAACCGTACCCATGTTGGTGGTGTTCAGTCTCTCTTTGTTCAGTCTAGCCTTTCACCTCTCTTTGCCTTTGAGGCCATGTCTTATATGGCCCTCTTCCTCATGAAATTACTCCTTACAAATGCTAGACTGGATCTCATGCAAACCTCCACATTGCTCGTATCTGAGATTGTGTTGTTGCATGGCTTCTTGCTAACATGCGTGACGGTAAATTTTCCTTTCAGAGCCGTCTTTGAGTTTTTCTTGGTTTCTCCTCTCAGTCCAAGGCATGATGGTTTTGGGATTCCTTTTGTTTTTGTGTCCTTGAGTCTCGTGATGCGTTTTTCTTTGAGTCTTGTTTTGAATATGATCTTGACCGTCTTGCCTCTAATGCCACTCTTTTCCTGCTCTGTCGTTTGTGGGGGGTGGGTTTCTCTCCTTCGGCCGCTCCCTGTTGCCTTCTTGGATCACGGTACTCGTGTCGATGGTATTGTGCACCCCTGATGGTGACGCTATACCCAATGCCTAGCCATTGGTTCCCTCCGACGATGGCTCTAATGTTTCCCCCGTTTCCTCTGTCCCGTCGTCCCCATCTTGCGCTCCATTTTCACCTCCTACTGGCTGATCTTCCCCCTTGTCCTTCTCCATCTCCTTCCCAGTCCATTTATTCTTTACCTGATCCTACTTATTCTCCCGTGACTTCTCCTGCAGTTGGCCACGTTCTCCCTTCTCCTGAGTCATTGACTCGCGGGGGCCAGATTCATGCCCTCCTTTCCCACAATGGCATTGTGTCCAGTGACCATGATCTCCGTGCCTTGGACCTCGCCACCACTGCCTTTAATGATCTAGTTGTTGGTTTCATGCATCCCTACAACCCTTGGATAATTTCTCATCTCTTAGGAGGTCCATTGTGCTGTTAACACCTTTGTGGCAAGCTATGTTGCTACTTACTTTTGCTGCCAGTGGCCTCTCTCCTTTGGGTCCTGAGCCCACTACGGTTAGGGAGGCTCGTGACGCCATAGACTCGTCTCTTTGGGAGCTGTCAATGAAGGAGAAGCTAAATGCTCTGCAAGAGCATGGAGTGTATGAGCTAGACAACTTGCAGCCCGGCTGAAAGGCTGTCTCAACACGTTGGGGTCTCTTGGCATAAGCTGAAGCCAGACGGTGCTGTTGATTGTTACAAGGCACGTCTTACCGCCAAGGATTTCTCACAAATTCCTGGTATGGACTTTGATGAGACGTTTGCACCCGTTGGAT
>SZWC01005551.1:1656-22436 GCA_023375785.1 Penium margaritaceum
GCAACCACTCGCAACCACTCGCAACCACTTGCAACCACTCCTAACCACTCGTAACCACTTACAACCACTCACAACAACTCGCAACCACTCACAACCACTCGCAGCCACTTGCAACCACTCGCAACCACTCCCAACCACTCGTAACCACACGCAACCACTTGCAACCACTTGCAACCATCCGACACCACTAAAAGGAACTCGCAACCACTCACAACCACTCTCAACAACTCGCAACCACTCACAACCACTCGCGGCCACTCGCAACCACTTGCAACCACTCACAACTACTTGCAACCAATTGCAACCACACGCAACCACTCACAGCCACTTACAACCACTCACAACCACTTGCAAGAACTCGCAACCAATCGCAACCACTCACAACCACTCACAACCACTTGCAACTTCTCTTAACCACTTGCAACCACTTGCAACCACACACAACCACTCACAACCACTCGCAGCCACTCGCAAACCCTCCAAATCACTTGCAACCACTCGCAACCACTCGCAACCACTCGCAACCACTTGCAACCACTCGCAACCACTCGCAACCACTCACAACCACTCGCAGCCACTCGCAAACCCTCCAAATCACTTGCAACCACTCGCAACCACTCGCAACCACTCGCAACCACTTGCAACCACTCGCAACCACTCGCAACCACTCACAACCACTCGCGACGACTGACAACCACTCACAACCACTCACAACCACTCGCAACCACTTGCAACCACTCGCAACCACTCGCAACCACTCGCAACCAGTTGTAACCCCTCGCAACCCTAGTTGCGCCCTAGTTGCGCCCTTGTTACGCCCTAGTTCTGCCCCACTTGTGCCATAGTTGTACCATACTTGCGCCCTACTTGCGCCCTACTTGCGCCCTAGTTGCACCCTGGTTGCGTCCTAGTTGTGCCCTAGATGGGTCCTAGTTGCGCCCTAGTTTCTCCCTAGTTGCGCCCTAGTTGCGTACTAGTTGCGCCCTAGTTGCGCCCTAGTTGTGCCCTAACCGCGTCCTAGTTGCGCCCTAGTCACGCCCTAGTTGCGCCCTAGTTACGCTCTAGTTGCACCCTATTTGCACCCTTATTGCACCCTACTTGCGCCCTACTTGAACCCTTCTTGCACCCTAGTTGTGCCTTAGTTGGGCACTAGCTACGCCCTGGTTGTGCCCTAGTTGCGCCCTAGTTCCGTCCAACTTGTGCCCTACTTGCGCGCTATTTGCGCCTTAGTTGCGCCTTGGTTGCGCCCAACTTGCACACTAGTTGCACCCTAGTTGCACCCTAGTTGGGCCCTAGTTGTATCATAGTTACGCCCTAGTTGCACCCTGGTTGCGCCCCGGTTGCGCCCTAGTTGCGCCCTAGTTGCACCCTAGTTGCGCCCTAGTTGCGCCCTAGTTGCGACCTAGTTGCGTCCTAGTTGTGCTCTAGTTGTGCCATAGTTGCGCCCTAGTTGCACCATAGTTGCACCCTAATTGGACCCTAGTTGCACCCTAGTTGCGCCCTAGTTGCGCCTTAGTTGTGCCCTCGTTGCGCTCTCTTTGAGCCCTAGTTGCGCCCTCGTTGTGCCCTTGTTGTGCCCTAGTTGCGCCCTAGTTGCACCCTAGTTGCGGCCTAGTTGCGCCCTAGTTGCGCCCTAGTTGCGCTCTAGTTGTGCCATAGTTGCGCCCTAGTTGCACCCTAGTTGCGCCCTTGTTGCGCCCTAGTTGCACCCTAGTTGCGCCCTAGTCGCGCCCTAGTTGCTTCCTAGTTGCGCCGTAGTTGCGCCCTAGTTGCGCTCTAGTTGCGCCCTAGTTGCGCCCTAGTTGCACCCTACTTGCGCCCTAGTTGCGCCCTAGTTGCACCCTAGTTGCGGCCTAGTTGCGCCCTAGTTGCGCCCTAGTTGCGCCTTAGTTGTGCCCTCGTTGCGCTCTCTTTGAGCCCTAGTTGCGCCCTCGTTGTGCCCTTGTTGTGCCCTAGTTGCGCCCTAGTTGCACCCTAGTTGCGCCCTAGTCGCGCCCTAGTTGCTTCCTAGTTGCGCCGTAGTTGCGCCCTAGTTGCTCTCTAGTTGCGCCCTAGTTGCGCCCTAGTTGCACCCTAGTTGCGCCCTTGTTGCGCCCTAGTTGCACCCTAGTTGCGCCCTAGTTGCGCCCTTGGTGCACTTTAGTTGTGCCCTAGTTGCGCCATACTTGCGCCCTACTTGTGCCCTAGTTGCATCCTATTTGCACCCTAGTTGCGTCATAGTTGCGCCCTAGTTGCGCCCTAGTTGCGCCCTTCTTGCGGCCTTATTGCACCCTACTTACACCCTAGTGGCGCCCTATTTGCATCCTAGTTGCGCCTCAGTTAGGTACTAGCTACGTCCTAATTGTGCCCTAGTTGTTCCCTAGTTGCGTCTTACTTGCGCCCTATTGCGCCCTAGTTGCACCCTAGTTGCGCCCTACTTGCACCCTAGTTGCGCCCTAGTTGCACCCCAGTTGCTCCCTAGTTGCGCCCTGGTTATGCACAAGTTGCAACCTACTTGCGCCCTACTTGCACCATACTTGCGCCCTAGTTGCGCCTCAGTTGGGCACTAGATACGCCCTAGTTCTACCCTAGTTGCGCCCTAGTTGCGTCCTACTTGTGCTCTATTTGTGCCCTTGTTGCGCCTTAGTTGCGCCCTAGTTGCGCCCTAGTTGCACCCTACTTGCGCCCTAGTTACGTCCTAGTTGCGGCCTAGTTGCGCCCTAGTTGCATCCTAGTTGCGCCCTAGTTGCGCCCTAGTTGCGCCCTAGTTGTGCCCTAGTTGCGCCCCAGTCGCGCCCTAGTCGCACCCTAGTTGTGCCCTAGTTGCGCCCTACTTGCGCACTAGTTGCACCCTAGTTGCGCCCTAGTTGCGCCCTTGTTGCGCCCTAAATGTGCCCTAGTTGCACCCTAGTTGCGCCCTAGTTGCGCCCTAGTTGTCCCCAGTTGCGCCCTAGTTACGCCCTAGTTGCGCCCTAGTTGCGCCCTAGCTGCACCCTAGTTGCGCCCAAGACGCGCCCTAGTCGCGCCCTAGTCGCGTCCTAGTTGCGCCCTAGTTGCGCACTAGTTGCACCCTAGTTGTGCCCTAGTTGCGCCCTAATTGCACCCTAGTTGTACCCAAGTTGCTGTCAGAAGAATGCAGGCACGGGAGCACCGGCAGCAGAAGCAGGCAGAAGCGTCAGGACAGATAAGCATACGTCAGCAGAGTGACGTAGGCGACAGCGGTCCGAGGAGTTAGTCGTGGAAGCAGATAGAGACTGAGATGAGAGGTAGCCGAGGAAGGTAGATTGATGTGAGGGAGGGTGCTGGCAAGATGAGTGATGGTTGGCGGAGTAAGATGGTAGAGCGAAGGAGTGGGAGTGACGGAGAGAAGAGTTGATAGGGACTGGCGAACGCAAGAAATGCGAGGAGCGAGCAGAGCAAAGACACGGCGGCGAAGCCGCGGAACCAAAGGGGGAACAGGATGAGCAAAGTGTTATGGTTAACTCGAGGGAATGAACATACTCGGTAGTTGTCGGAAATAAAGAAGAGAAACCAGTGCAAGGGCCGGAGCACATCCAAGCACTCACAATAAAAAGAAGCGTACGTGTCTCAACGGATACGCACAACCGAGAACCGTGCGCCGACACTACCACGTCCTCAAGTCTCGGAGCACCATGACAAACTGCACTCCGGCAAAACCTTCGTAACACGTCTCTTGAAGAACACGAACTGGCGCTTCCATCTCGCAGGGGTTCTAGCGAAGCCCAAGCATCACTACTTTAAGATAGCTTAGTCTAATGTACTCTTGCTTCCGCTATTCTATCAATCAATCATTTTTTTGCATCACGTTCGCAACTGCCTGTCTCGCATCGCTCAGGTCCGGAGCTCGTTACTACCAGCCCGCTCAACTCATAACTTGCGTAAAGCCGCGCCACGAGGCTTCCCGTGTCGCTCTTTCCCTTCCGCAAATTCCTGACATGGTATCAGAGCACTAGGTTCCCAGCCCTGGCTAATAGGCCACCATGATTCCAGCGATCTTCTTCACAGTCGCAACTGTGGTTGTTTGCCTCCTTCCACCTCGCGCCGCGCCAGACCATGACAACACGGACGGTGGTTCGCTACCTGAGCCCTCCATTCTCGATGTCGCACAAGTCTCCGTTCAAGATGGAGAACCTCCTCCGCAAACTCTTCTCGCAATATCTGACTCCCTCTACATTGAACAAGTACTCGACTCAGGATGTGATATCCATGCTCTCAAGGATGCTGACATCACCACACCACTGGCAACACCAGTAACCATCACTGGTGCTACCAAAGGAATGACGTCACTCTGTCGCTACTCTGCTACTCTCATATCTCCGGCAGCACCAAGTGGACAAATTCGGGGTTATCATACTCCTGACCTACGACACAACCTCCTCTCCGTTCATCAACTCCAAAAGGAAGATGCAAACATCTCCTTTCCCGCCTATGGTTCGGAAGCCGAACTGACGACAGTGGATAACAAACCGTTGGCAACCTTCACAGTTCGCAACAACCTCTATCGACTGCAAATTCCTTGCACAACAGCAATCTTTGCTGTCGAAACCAATGCTCAACCTTCCACCTGTGACTGCCGCAGCCTCTCACATCCTCTACTTCTACAGCATCACCGCCTTGGTCACCCAAATTACAATGCACTTCTCTGCCTTCAGGCCAAAAATATGGTTAGAGGCTGGCCACCGCTCTCCCCACTAACTCGTCTTGCAGGACCACCTTGCACTGCTTGCAGTCTTGGAAAACTAAAAGCATGCCCTCACCCTCCTCGAGCCGCTCGAGCAGCAAGACCTCTCGACATCCTTCACATGGATCTTGTGGGACCAATTCGTCCCACCTCCCTTCAAGGCTACGAGTACTTCCTCACCATTGTGGACGACCATTCTCGCTTCGGCGCCACAATTCCTCTCAAGTCTAAGGCCGATGCCAAGCCTGCTTTCATCAAGTGGTCAAAGTATCAGATGAGCCGCCTCAACCGGTCCATTGGCAAAATCCGGACAGACAGAGGCGGTGAATTCCTATCTCATGAAATCCGTGAATTCCTGGCAGAACGCGGGACTGGGCATGAGATGAATGTCCCAGAAGCACCCGAGCAGAATGGAGTGGCAGAAAGACGGAATGGTGTCCTGGTTGCTCTTACACGTACTCTACTTCTGCATGCTGTAGCACTAGAAACCTTCTGGACCTATGCACTCCGCTATGCCACCAGGGTTCACAACTATTATCTAGCCAAGCATCTTCCCGACATCACTCCAGCAGAACTCTGGCTGGAATACAAGCCAGATGTCTCCAAACATCGAGTCTGGGGTTCTACAACCTACGTCCTACTCAATAAAACTGACAGAGCTCACACACATCTCTCCAAAGTCGGTCCACGAGCCTCGCGCCGCATGTTCGTGGGATTCGCTCTCAACTCCCCAGGATACTTATTCTACGAGCCTGACCTCAAACAAGAAACCTGCAGCACAGATGTCCACTTTGATGAAATCACTCCTTTCTTCCGACAATCGGCACCAGTCTCCACTACTCCTCTCACCTGAACACTCTTTCCAGAACAGGCTGCAGTGGCCACAACCCCGGCCGCCTTACCTTCAGCAGTCACTCCCGTCACACCAGCAACTCCTCCAATGACATCCACTCCACCAACCCTCTCTCCTACACACACTCCCACACAACCACAACCAACAGTACTGCCACCACTCACTCCTCTCACTCCTGACGATGATTTTGAAACCGTCTCAGAACACCTGCCAACTTTTGGATGACCACTTCCTTCAGCAGGAGTAGTCCCTCCTCCAGTCGCAGCAGCACCAGCACCAAAAACAACAGCAGACACAACAGCCACAGCATGTGGAGCACCAGTCCCGAAAGTGACACCAGTAGCAGAACCGGTGCTCCGACGGTTTACCAGAAACAGAACCGTAGCCTCCCTTATCACTCTGACCGACACAGATGGAGACCTTAACTTCCAGGAAGATCGACAGGTAGAGATTCTTCGAACCTCCTTCCTTACCTCCTGGATTGCAACTGGAGATGGCCTCAACTCTCTTCGACGACCAACTCCTCCAATGAATCCGCGACGACGACGCTATCCTCGACTTCCTCTACTCAGCACCACCATTACCACAGCTCCCATCGCCACCCCCAGCACGTATACAGAAGCTGTAAATGGGCCACAAGCAGACCAATGGCGAGCCGCCATTGCCAACGAACTGGCCTCCTTCAAGGCTACCTCCACCTACACTGATGTACCACGACCAGCCCACACCAATGTGGTCGCAGGGAAATGGGTCTTCCGTGTTAAGACTCATTTGGGGAAGCCACCAGAACTCAAAGCCCGCTATGTGGCAAAGGGGTTCTCACAGCGACATGGCGTGGACTTCTTTGACACCTTTTCACCAACTGCCAAGCCGACCAATCTACGAGCCCTACTACACACTGCAGCCACTAAAGACATGGAGCTGCATTCCATGGACTTGTCCACAGCCTTTATCCAAGGGGATCTGAACGAAACCATTTACCTGGCGTGTCCGGAAGGCTACACACCAGACCAGCCTAACACTGTTTGGAAGCTACATCGCCCAGTCCATGGGCTCAAACAGTCTGCTCGAGAATGGCATGCCAAACTCCAAACAACTCTCCTTGACCTGGGATTCACAGTTTCTACTGCCGATCCCAGTCTGTTCCTCCGCTCTCGACCAGATGAGAAAACCTACATCCTGGTCTACGTAGACGATCTTGCTCTCGCCTCCAATAATCCCAGTTCTCTCCAAGATCTGAAGTAAGCACTTTTAGGACGGTTTACCATGAAAGATCTTGGGGAGCTGACCCATTATATGGGAATTGACATCAAAAGGGACCGAGAGAAGCGACTCATCACTCTGTCCCAAGAACCGTACATTGCCTCACTTCTGAAGCACTTCGGACTTGAGAACAGCAATGGAGCCCCAACTCCCATGAAGGTGGACCACAAGCTTACCTCGCCAGCATACACAGTCTCATCGCCTTCCCCAGAACCTTATCCTGAGCTGGTGGGATCACTCATGTATGCCATGGTCTGCACTTGCCCCGATCTTGCTTTCCCCCTTAGTGTTCTGCCACGATACGTTGGAGAAGGAAATCACAGTGACCAACACTGGAAAGCAGCAAAACGAGTTATGAGGTACATAGGAGAGACCGCCTCCTTCTATCTTGAGCTGGGAGGAACTCAGCCGATAACATTGGAAGGATACAGCGACTCCTCCTGGGCAGATGACCAAGCGAACCGAAAATCGTCACAGGGTTACGGCTTTCACCTTGGCTCTGGACTGATCAGCTGGCGATCCACCAGGTCCTCTTCTGTTTCACTCTCATCCTGTGAAGCTAAACTTTACGCAGGTACCATGGCTGCCCAAGAAGCCATCTGGCTAAAACATCTCCTACAAGGCCTGGGATACCCGCAGCCACTCCCAGTCCTATGGTGTGACAATCAAAGCACCATCGCTCTCACAGAGAATCGAGTCTACCATAGACGAACCAAACACATCGAGCTGTGCTACTTCTTCATCAGGGAGAAGGTGCAGGCAAAAGAACTCCTGGTTCAACATGTAGCCTCGAAGGCCAACAGGGCTGACATCTTCACAAAAGCCATAGACCAGGCCCAACATGCAACCCTGGTGTACCTTCTGGGTCTCAGGACCAAAGACACCTGAAGCTTCCATACTGGTTTCCCTACACGAGGGGTGTCAGAAATAAAGAAGAGAAACCAGTGCAAGGGCCGGAGCACATCCAAGCACTCAAAATAAAAAGAACCGTGCGTGTCTCAACGGATACGCACAACCGAGAACCGTGCGCCGACACTACCACGTCCTCAAGTCTTGGAGCACCACGACAAACTGCGCTCTGGCGAAACCTTCGTAACACGTCTGTCGAAGAACACGAACTGGCGCTTCCATCTCGCAGGGGTTCTAGCGAAGCCCAAGCATCACTACTTTAAGGTAGCTTAGTCCAATGTACTCTTGCTTCCGCTATTCTATCAATCAATCATTTCTTTGCACCACTCTTGCAACTTCTTGTCTCGCATCGCTCAGTTCCGGAACTCGTTACTACCAGTCCGCTCAACTCATAACTTGCGTCAAGCCGCGCCACGAGGCTTCCCGTGTCGCTCTTTCCCTTCTGCAAATTCCTGACAGTAATATATCGCACAACAGGACACAGACTAGGCAACGGCTTCTTTTTTGCTAGCCGGACGCGGTTGCGACGTGATTGCAGTTATCAGGGGCGGCTCGCTTCAGGGTTCTCGATCGTGACTGACAAGCTGTTGGCGAGGTGGTTCGTGATGATCTGGTGCGGGACCGGAACCTGAACCTTATTTAGAACTCGGACTATCCGAGGGAGTTGGTGTTGACTTCAGTATTCTGACAGCCCCCCTGAAGTCAACACTGGAGAGGTCGTGGTGCACTCGTCCGATACAGGGATCGCCAGGTCTCGGAGAAGGGTTCATCTGGTTGCCTGATGAGTGGGTGAAGAGAGTGATGAGTGGTGAGGATGAGCGCCTCCTTCAGAAGGGCTTCAACATAGTCGGCACCAAGAAGGGATAGTGAGTATAGGAGACCAAGGAGCACCAGTCGGAGATTGAACTGGGGAAATTGGAGTCTTTCCAGGTTGAGTAACAGTTCAACTCTCCATTGATGGTAGTTTGTGGAACCATCTCTTCTCCCGTGCAGTTGGGGGGAGTTCCGTAGGCACTCTGGAAGAAGAGCAACAATATCAGTTAGTGCGTGACTAGGTGTTGAACAGTCAATGAAGTAGATTGACGTCACTAAGGGTTGAACACGAAGCAGAGCTGTGACTGTGTTGTTGCTCATGGTCTGTTTGAATGCAGGGAGTGCCGAGAGGAACCGTTGATTCATCAAGACGGTTTGGAGAGATGGCCTTGATGGTGATGTTGTTCCAAGGGGATACCGACGAGAGCTCATTCTCTTTGGTAAAGTCCCTTAGAGTGATGATGAAGGTGGTGTTGGTGCAGGATGCTGGGTATGAAGGATTGGAGGGCGCTGCCACAACGCCGTGATCAAATAGTGCTCAGCCACAGCAAACTCTGTGAGTCCAGGGGAAGTGTAGAGAAGCACAGGGACTCAGGTAGTCAGGTCCATGGATACATCGGCCTGTTCCACCGGTTAGCTTAATCAAGCAGGGAGACGGGTGGTGTCCGAGTCCAGTGGCGTGGTGACTTCACCTTTGTTGGATGCCTTCTGCTACGGATGTAGGTGTTGGAGAAGGAGTGGGTGTGATACCCACGTGCACAGGGGAAAAGGTGCTAAGAAGCAGTGAGATTGTCTGCTTCGAGGAAAAGAGTGGAAGGGAAGGAGACTTGGGATGTGCAGGGGTGGAACCACATGCACGGAAAGAATATCCCGGGTGCAGGCCACCGCAAGGCAGGCGGCTGAGCTGGAAACTTCTACTGCTAAGAGTGGAGACTGAAGAGGGTGCTTGCGGAGCGATGATGGAGTGGGCGCAGGGGCAAGCCTCATGCGCTGCGGAGAAGTTGGCGTGGGCGCAGGTTGCCGCGAGAGTGGCGGTTCAACCGGGTGGGTCTGTGTGCCAAGTTCAGTCCAGGAAACACAGTTGATGATGACAGATGAGCGATGGGCGCAGGGGTGAAACCTCGTGCGCTACGATGTAGAGGAGGAGAATGCGGCAAGGGGAAGGCCAGAGCCGACGCGCCACGAGAAATCTGTTTCCGGCGTGGGTGCAGGCTGCTGCGAAGCGGGCAGCTAGCTCGTGCAGATCCTTGTGCTGGTTGCAGATGCTGATGATGCGTAGGTGGAAGTTGATGAACTGCAAGTGGACGCAAGGGTGAAACCGTGTGCGCTGCGGAAGATTTCGGCGTGGGTACAGGTCGTCGCGGAACTGGCAATACGACCGGGCGGATCCTTGTGCCGAGCGAAGAATGATGAGGATGAAGCGATGATTAAAAAAGGATGGCCGATGATTGAGTGGGCGCAAGGGCGGAACCTCGTGCGCCGATTGAGGAAAGCAAATGATGAAGATGGACGAGAGGGCGGCGTGGCTGATGCTGAGGACGACTCGAAGAATACCAATGCGGAGGAGGGTTGAGGACAGTAGAGGAAGATGCTGATAATGCAAGGATGAAGGAAGAGAAGGCTGATGTAGATGAGGAGGACGTCCGGAGGAAGAGGATGGAGAGCGCGGGCGGCAGAGGATGGCGACGCGGTGAGAAGCATAGGCAAGGCAACCGAGTCCTTCGCTGGTCAGCAGAGTGACGGCTTGTTCCCCAGTTGGCCCGAGACTGACGGGCAGGAAGACTGGTGGTATCCGATATCCTGTCAGCTAGAGGAGGTTGGTTGCGACAAAGGGAGTCGGGCAGCGGGCACGGGCGCTGAACCGCTGATGCCAGGAGAGTGACGGCTTGTTCCCCAGTTGGCTCGGAAATGGGAGCAGGAAGACTGGTGGTGTCCGATGTCCCGACGATGGCAGTTTTGGCTACAGCTGCTGACGAGGCGAGAAGGCGATGCGAGAGGGCGGCTTGAGATGAAGGATGCAGGCGGACAGAGGACGGCAGCACGGAAACAGCAAATAAGGCTGATGAGGCAAGATGAGAGAAGAGGAGATGTTGGCGGAGGCAGATGTGATGAGGGGCAGAGGATGGCAGACGGCATGAAGCTTCTTGGTAGTTGACGGTAGGCACCGGCTCGATAGTTGCTTGCGGCTGATGTGGGCGACACGTCACCAGTTGTTAGCCACGGGTGCAGAAATTGGTGCAAGGTCTTCTTATGATGACGAGGCGTTTCTTCAGCGTAGAGAACTCGTTAGGCGGAGCTGCTTATGTCAGCTGCGGACGAAGCGGAGAGGCGCGAGGTGACGGTAGTGGCGACACAGGAATGTGAATAGGAGCGGTGGAGAAGGGATGGCGGTAGAGCAATGACGCGATTTCAAGGCACCAGGTGATGTTGACTGATGCTCTGATACCATGTTAGAAGAATGCAGGCACAGGAGCGCCGGCAGCAGAAGTAGGCAGAAGCGTCAGGACATGTAAGCGTACGTCAGCAGAGTGACATAGGCGACAGCGGTCCGAGGAGTTAGTCGTGGAAGCAGATAGAGGCTGAGATGCGAGGAAGCCGAGGTAGACAGATTGATGTGAGAGAGGGTGCTGGCGAGATGAGTGATGGTTGGCGGAGTAAGATAGTTGAGCAAAGGAGTGGGAGTGACGAAGCAAAGAGTTGAGAGGGACTGGCGAAGGCAGGAATTGGGAGGAGCGAGCAGAGGGAAGACACGGCGGCGAAGCCGCGGAACCAAAGGGGGAACAGGATGAGCATAATTGTTCTAGTTAACTCGAGGGAATGAACATCCTCGGTAATATTTTGCAGAACAGGACAAAGACTAGGCAACGACTTCTTTTCTGCTAACCGGACGCGGTTGCAACGTGATCGTAGTTATTAGGGGCGGCTGGCTTCATGGTTCTCGATTGTGAATGACAAGCCGTTGGCGAGGTGGTTCGTGCTGATCTGGTGCGGGACTAGAACCTGAACCTTATTTAGAACTCGGATTATCTGAGGGAGTTGGTGTTGACTTCACTATTCTGACAGTTGCATCCTAGTTGCACCCTAGTAGCGCCCTAGTTGCGCCCTAGCTGCGCCCGGGCGTCCTAGTTGCGCCCTATTTGCGCCATACTTGCACCTTAATTGCACCCTAGTTACGCACTAGTTGTGCCCTAGTTGCGTCCTAGTTGCGCCCTAGTTGCGCCCTAATTGCGCCCTACTTGCGCCCTACTGGCGCCTACATGTGTCCTAGTTGTGCCTCAGTTGGGCACTAGCTACGCCCTAGTTGTCCCCTTGTTGCAACCTCAGTTACGTCTTACTTGCACCCTAGTTGCTCCTTAGTTGTGCCCTAGTTGCGCCCATCTTGCACACTAGTTGCACCCTAGTTGCGTCCTAGTTGCGCCCTAGTTGCACCCTAGTTGCACCCTAGTTGCACCCTAGTTGCGCCCTAGTTGCGTCCTAGTTGCGCCCTCATTGCGCCCTCGTTGCACCATAGTTGCGCCCTACTTGCACCCTAGTTGCCCCAGTTGCACCCTAATTGCGCCCTAATTGCGCCCTAGTTGCATCCTAGTTGAGCTCTAATTGTGCCCTAGTTGCGCCCTAGTTGCACCCTAGTTGCGCCCTAGTTGCGCCCTAGTTGCGCCCTAGTTGCGCTCTAGTTTTGCCTAGTTGCGCCCTAGTTGCGCCCTAGTTGCACCCTTGTCGCGCCTTAGTTTTTTCCTAGTTGCGCCCTACATGCACCCTACTTGCACCCTAGTTGCGCCCTACTTGCACCCTAGTTGCTCTTAGTTGCGCCCTAGTTGCGCCCTTCTTGCGCCCTTATTGTACCCTATTTACACCCTACTGGCGCCCTACTTGCGCCCTAGTTGCGCCTCAGTTGGGCACTAGCTACGACCTAATTGTGCCCTAGTTGCACCCTAGTTGCGTCTTACTTGCTTCCTACTTGCGCCCTAGTTGCACCCTAGTTGCTTCCTACTTGTACCCTAGTTGCACCCTAGTTGCGCCCTAGTTGCGCCCTAGTTGCGTCCTAGTTGCGCCCTTGTTGCGCACAAGTTGCAACCTACTTGTGCCCTACTTGCACCCTACTTGCGCCCTAGTTGCGCCTCAGTTGGGGACTAGCTACGCCCTAGTTGTACCCTAGTTGCGCCATGGATGCGTCCTACTTGTGCCGTATTTGTGCCCTAGTTGCACATTAGATGCGCCCTAGTTGCACCATAGTTACGCCCTAGTTGCGCCCTAGTCGCACCCTAGTTGTGCCCTAGTTGCACCCTAGTTGTGCCCTAGTTGCGCCCTAGTTGCGCCCTAGTTGCGCCCTAGGTTCCCCCAGTTGCGCCCCAATTGTGCCCTAGTTGCGTCCTAGTTGCGTCCTAGTTGCGCCCTAGTTGCGCCCTAGTTGCGCCCTAGTTGCGCCCTAGGTTCCCCCAGTTGCGCCCCAATTGTGCCCTAGTTGCGTCCTAGTTGCGTCCTAGTTGCGCCCTAGTTGCGCCCTAGTTGCACCCAAGTCGCGCCCTTGTCGCGCCCCAGTCGCGCCCTAGTTGTGCCCTAGTGTGCACTAGTTGCACCATAGTTACGTCCTAGTTGCGCCCTAGTTGCGCCCTAGTTGTCCCCTAGTTGCATCCTAGTTGCACCCCAGTTACGCCCTAGTTGCCCCCTAGTTGCGCCCTTGTTGCGCCCGGGTGCCCTAGTTGCGCCCTACTTGGACCCTACTTGCACCCTAGTTGCACCCTAGTTACGCACTAATTGCGCCCTAGTTGCGTCCTAGTTGCGCCCTAGTTGCGCCCTAGTTGTGCCCTAGTTGCGCCCTACTTGGACCCTACTTGCACCCTAGTTGCACCCTAGTTACGCACTAATTGCGCCCTAGTTGCGTCCTAGTTGCGCCCTAGTTGCGCCCTAGTTGCGCCCTACTTGTGCCCTTCTGGCGCCTAATTGCGCCCTAGTTGCGCCTCAGTTTGACACTAGCTACGCCCTAGTTGTCCCCTAGTTGCGCCCTAGTTGCGTCCTACTTGCGCCCTAGTTGCGCCTTCATTACGCCCCAGTTGCGTCTAACTTGCACACTAGTGGCACCCTAGTTGCGCCCTAGTTGTGCCCTAGTTGCACCCTAGTTGCGCCCTAGTTAGTTACGCCCTAGTTGCCCCCTCGTTGCGCCCTCATTGCGCCCTACTTGCGTCCTAGTTGCGCCCTAGTTGCGCTGTAGTTGCGCCCTAGTTGCACCCTAGTTACGCCCTACTTGCGCCCTAGTTGCACCCTAGTTGCACCCTAGTTGCGCCCTAGTTGCGCCTTAGTTGTACCCTAGTTGCGCCCTACCTGCGCCATACTTGCGCCCTAGTCACTTCCTAGTTGCGCCCTAGTTGCGCCCTAGATGCGTCCTATTTGCGCCCTAGTTGCGCCCTTCTTACGCCCTAGTTGCACCCTTCTTACGCCCTTATTGCACCCTACTTACGCCCTATTTGCGCTCTACTTGCGCCCTAGTTGCGCCTCAGTTGGGCACTAGATACGCCCTAGTTGTACCCTAGTTGCGCCCTAGTTGCGTCCTACTTCTGCCCTACTTGCGCCCTAGTTGTGCAGTTGTTACACCCTAGTTGCGCCTTAGTTCCGCCCTCGTTGCGGCCTAGTTGCGTCCTAGTTGCGCCCTACTTGCGCCCTTGTTGCGCCCTAGTGGCGCACTAGCTGCATCCTAGTTGCTCCCTAGTTGCGCCCTTGTTGCGCCCTTGTTGCGCCCTCGTTGCGCCCGCGTTGCGCTCTAGTTGCGCCCTAATTGCGCCCTAGTTGTGCCCTACTTGTGCCATAATTGCGCCCTACTTGTGCCCTACTTGCGCCCTACTTGCAGCCTACTTGCACCCTAGTTGCACCCTATTTGCGTTCTAGTGTGCCCCAGTTGCGTCCTAGTTGCGCCCTAGTTGCACCCTAGTTGCGTCCTTGTTGCGCCCTAGTTGTGCCCTAGTTATGCCCTACTTGTGCCCTAGTTGCGCCCTAGTTGCGTCCTAGTTGCGCCCTAGTTGTGCCCTAGTCGCGCCCTAGTTGCGCCCTAGTTGCGCCCTAGTTGCGCCCTAGTTGTACCCTACTTGCATCCTTATTGCACCCTACGTGCGCCCTACTGGCACCCTGCTTGCACCCTAGTTGTGCCTTTGTTGGACACTAGCTACGCCCTAGTTGTGCCCTAGTTGCGTCCTAGTTGCGTCCTACTTGAGCGCTAGTTGCGCCTTAGTTGCGCCATAGTTGCACCGAACTTGCGCACTAGTTGCACCCAACTTAAGACAACTTCAGCTTACGACTAGGGCGCAACTAGGGCGCAACTAGGATGCAACTAGGGCGCAACTAGGACACAAATCAACACCCTGTCACAAATCAACACCTTGTTGCAAATCAACACCTTGTTGCAAATCAACACCTTGTCGCAAATCAACACCCTGTCGCAAATCAACACCCTGTCGCAAATCAACACCTTGTCGCAAATCAACAGCCTCTCACAAATCAACACCCTGTCGCAAATCAACACCCTGTCGCAATTCAATACCTTGTTTCTAATCAACACCCTGTCGCAAATCCACACCTTGTTGCAAATCAACACCCTGTCGTAAATCAACACCCTGTCGCAAGTCAACACCCTGTCACAAATCAACACCTATCGCAAATCAACACCTTGTCGCCAATCAACATCCTGATGCAAATTGACACCCTTCGCAATTCAACACCCTGTCGCAAATCAACACTCTGTTGCAAATCAACACCCTATCGCGAATCAATACCCCGTCGCAAATCCAGACCCTATCGCAAATCAACACCGTGTTGCAACTCAACACCATGTTGCAAATCAACATCCTGTCGCAAATCAACATCATGTCGCAAATAAACACCCTGTCCCAATTCAACACCCTGTCGCAAATCAACATCCTGTCGCAAATCAGCACCCTGTCGCAAATCAACACCATGTCACAAATCAACACCCTGTCGCAAATAAACACCCTGTCGCAAATCAACACCCTGTCGCAAATCAACACCCTGTTGCAAATCAACTCCATGTTGCAAATCAGCCCCCTGTCGCAAATCAACACCCTGTCGCAAATCAACACCCTGTCGCAAATCAACACTCTATCGCAAATAAACACCGTATTATACATCAACACCCTGTTGCAAATCAGCACCCTGTCGCAAATCAACACCCTCTTGCAAATCAATACCCTATCGCAAATCAAAACCCTGTCGCAAATCAACACCTTGTTGCAAATCAACACCCTGCCGCAGATCAATACCCTGTGCAATTCAACGCCCTGGCGCAAATCGACACCCTGTCGCAAATCAACACCTTGTTGCAAGTCAACACCTTGTCGCAAATCAACACCTTGTCCCAAATCAATACCATGTCGCTGATTAACACCCTGTTGCAAATCAGCACCCTGTCACAAATCAACACCCTGTCGCAAATCAACACCCTGTCGCAAATCAACAGCCTATCGCAAATCAACACCCTGTCGCAAATCAACACCCTGTCGCAAATAAATACCTTGTTGGAAGTCAACACCCTGTCGCAAATGCACACCCAGTTGCAAATCAACACCCTGTCGCAAATCAACACCTTGTCGCAAATCAACACCCTGTTGCAAATCAATACCTTTCGCAAATCAACACCTTGTCGCAAATCAACACCCTGTCGAAAATTGACACCCTTTCACAATTCAATACCCTGTCGCAAATCAACACTCTATTGCAAATCAACACCGTGTCACGAATCAATACCCCGTCGCAAATCCAGACCCTATTACAAATCAACACTGTGTCGCAACTCAACACCATGTCGGAAATCAACATCCTGTCGCAAATCAACACCCTGTCGCAAATCAACATCCTTTCGCAAACCAACACCCTGTCGCAAATCAACACCCTGTTGTAAATCAGCACCCTGTCGCAAATCAACACCATGTCGCAAATCAACACCCTGTCCCATATGAACACCCTGTCGCAATTTAACACCCTGTCGCAAATACAAATCCTGTCGTAAATCAACACCCTATCGCTAATGAACACCCTGTCGCAAATCAACACCCTTTCGCAAGTCAACACCTTGTTGCAAATCAGTCCCCTGTCGCAAATCAACACCTTGTTGCAAATCAACACCCTGTCGCAAATCAACACCCAGTCGCAAA
Organism: Penium margaritaceum; assembly: GCA_023375785.1. Classification (NCBI taxonomy): domain Eukaryota; kingdom Viridiplantae; phylum Streptophyta; class Zygnematophyceae; order Desmidiales; family Peniaceae; genus Penium; species Penium margaritaceum. The sequence goes on from SZWC01005551.1 coordinate 18,332, forward strand.
TCAACACCCTATCGCAAGTCAACTGTATGTTTCAAATCAACACCCTGTCCCAAGTGAACACCTTGTCGCAAACGAACATCCTGTCGCAAATCAACACCCTGTCGCAAATCAATACCCTGTCGCAAATTTACACCTGTCACAAATAAATACCCTGTCGTAAATCAAGACGTTATCGTAAATCAACACCTTGTTGCAAATCAACACCCTATCGCAAATTAACACTCTGTCGCAAATTAACACTCTGTCGCAAATCAACACCCTATCGCAAATCAACACCCTGTCGCAAATCAACACCCTGTCGCAAATCAATACCCTGTTGCAAATTAACACCCTGTCGCAAATCAACACCATGACGCAAATCAACACCCTATCGCAAATCAACACCTTGTCGCAAATCAACACCCTGTCGCAAATCAACACCCTGTCGCAAATTAACAACCTGTCGCAAATTAACACCCTGTCAAAACTGAACACCCTGTCACAAATCAACACCCCGTCGTAACTCAACACCCTATTGCAAATCAACACCCTATCGCAAATCAACACCCTATCGTAAATCAACAATCTGTCGCAAATCAAAACCCTGTCGCAAATCAACACCTTGTCGCAAATCAACACGTCGCAAATCAACATCCAGTCTCAAATCAACACCCTGTCGCAAGTCAACACCTTGTTGCAAATCAACACCCTGTCGCAAATCAACACCCTGTTGCAAATCAGCAACCTGTCGCAAATCAACACACTGTCGCAAATTGACACCCTGTCGCAAATCTACACCATGTTGCAAATCTACACCCTGTCACAAATCTACACCCTGTCGCTAATCAACACCCTGTCGCAAATCAACACCCTGTCGCACATCAAGACCCTGTCGCAAATCAACACCCTGTCACAAATCAACACCCTGTTGCAAATAAACACCCGGCTCCAAATCAACACCATCTCGGAAATCAACACCCTCTTGCAAATTAACACCTTGTCGCAAATCAACACCTTGTCGCAAATGAACACCTTGTCTGGAAGTTCTCAGCGGCCATGGTCGAGGCAGCAGCATTCCGGGGCTTGCAGATCCAACCGTAAAAGTGTCTTCTCATTCAACAGTTGGAGGAGAGGATCCCGTGAACACTAGTTGAGCTCCCATGTAGGCGTGACAGGGTTTTGGTGCTGGGCTGCCCAGTCGGCTCTGAGTCCTTTTAGGTGTTGTGGGCATACCGGTGGCTTCAGGAGCAAGTGTGTGGCTTGGCACAAATAGGTAGGATGGAGGAGGTGCAGGCAGCGATGACACTCCTCCGCTTCTGTGTGGTGTCGCGATTAGACTTCTGGGTGCGTGCACTACAACCCGACGCACATTGGCTTGCGGTGTTGCACCGATTTGACATGGAGGTGTGGGAGGTAGTGCTCTGGCTCCTCCGGGTCGTCAGGCACCTGCGGAGGGATCAACGAGCTTCGACCTACAGATGCCAGCGCGTCAACGGGTCCAGCTCCCATTCGCCTTTGGAGGGGTGGGGCTGTTGGGTGCCAGGGACTTGGCCCCTCTGGCCTACGCTTGCGCGACGGGATCTGTGCTTCAGGCCCTTTCTATGGAGTTTGGCCCCTTCCTCCCTACGGACCGTGAGCTTCACTTCCTTGCTCCAATTNGCACATTGGCTTGCGGTGCTGCACCGATTTGACATGGAGGTGTGGGAGGTAGTGCTCCAGCTCCTCCGGGTCGTCAGGCACCTGCGGAGGGATCGACGAGCTTCGACCTACAGATGCCAGCGCGTCAACGGGTCCAGCTCCCATTCGCCTTTGGAGGGGTGGGGCTGCTGGGTGCCAGGGACTTGGCCCCTCTGGCCTACGCTTGCGCGACGGGATCTGTGCTTCAGGCCCTTTCTATGGAGTTTGGCCCCTTCCTCCCTACGGACCGTGAGCTTCACTTCCTTGCTCCAATGTGGGCTGAGGTGGTGTCGGCACTGCCCAGCCTGGTGCGCAAAGCATTGCCCTTAGTCGACAGGACTTCCGCCTTCATACTCAGATGTGGCTTGAGTTGTCGGTGCCCCACCTTGTTCTCGCCAAGATGGATAGTTTGGACCCAGCTGCTGTCACCCGACGGCAGCGTTAGGGTGGCGCAACACAGCACGTCCACCATTCCATTTACAATGAGCTTGCCGACATTTGCAGGGAGCACTGGCTGCCAGTGTAGGTGGAACACGAGGGAATCCTGCCGTTGCCGGGGGGCGTGGGGAGCTGTGGTCTGACCTGTCACCGGAGGATCGGAAGACTGGCATATTTTGTGTGCTCGACGTCACAACAGTGGACATGCACCGAGCGAGGGCCACGGAACCTGAAAAGTGAAGGAGGCGGCTGAGGCGGCGAAGTGCGCCAAGCATGGCGAGACACCACGCTGTGGGTACTTTATGCGCCCCCTGACGTGGGAAACTCTGGGTGACCTGGGGGATCGGTCTTGAGTCTTCCTCGCCCGGCTGGCTAGGATTTGCCCGGCTCAAGGCCCACGCCGCTGCTCAGTCGAGGCGCAAGAGAGCTGGGCCTAGCAGGCGGTAGCTGTGTTGGCGGAGAAGGTGTCCACAGTGGGCATCTGCAGCCAGTGTGCGGTCATGTGGCTCTTCAGCATTTCGCACGGGGAGGCTCGGGAGTTACGTTCGCAACAAGGGCGCAACTAGGGCGCAACTAGGACGCAAGTAGGGCGCAAGTAGGATGCAAGTAGGGCGCAACTAGGCTGCAACTAGGGCTTAATTAGGGTGCAAGTAGGGTGCAAGTAGGGTTCAAGTAGGGCGCAACTAAAATGCTACTTGGGCGCAACTAGGACACAAGTAGGGCACAAGTGGGGCGCAACTAGGGCGCAACTAGGACGCAAGTAGGACGCAAGTAGGGTACAAGTAGGGCATAACTAGGATGTAACTAGGGCGTAACTAGGGCACAACTATCGCGCAACTAGGGCATAGCTAGTGCCAAACAGAGATGCAACCAGGACGCAACTTGGGCGCAAGTAGGGCACAAGTAGGGCGCAACTAGGGCACAAGTAGGGTGCAAGTAGGGCACAATTAGGCACAACTAGGGTGTAACTAGGGTGCAACTAGGTTGTAGCTAGTGCCCAGCTGCGATGCAACTAGGGCGCAAGTAGGGCGCAAGTAGGACACAACTAGGGCGCAAGTAGGGCGCAATTAGGGAGCAATAGTGTGCAAGTCGGACGCAAGTAGGGCTGTCGAAGGCACAACTAGGGCGCAACTATGGTGCAAGTAGGGCGCAAGTAGGGCGCAAGTAGGATGCAAGAAGGGCGCAAGTAGGGTGCAAGTAGGCCACAACTAGGACGCAACCAGGGCGCAAGTAGGGAGCAAGGAGGACGCAAGTAGGGTGCAACTAGGGCGCAACTATGACGCAACTAGGTTGCAAGCAGGGCGCAACTAGGGCGCAACTAGGGTGCAACTCGGGCGCAAGTAGGGCGCAACTAGGGCGCAACTCGGGCACAACAAGGACGCAACTAGGGTGCAACTAGGGCGCAACTATGACGCAACTAGGTTGCAAGCAGGGCGCAACTAGGGCGCAACTAGGGTGCAACTCGGGCGCAAGTAGGGCGCAACTAGGGCGCAACTCGGGCACAACAAGGACGCAACTAGGGTGCAACTAGAGCGTAGCTACTGCCCAATTGAGGCGCAACTCGGACGTAAATAGGGCGCAAGTCCGGTGCAACTAGGGTGGAAGTAGGGTGCAAGTAGGGCGCAAGTAGGACGCAAGTAGGGCGCAAGTAGGGCACAAGTAGGGCGGATGTAGGGTGCAACCAGGGTACAACCAGGGTGCAACTAGGGCGCAACTACGGCGTAGCTAGTGCCCAATTGAGGCACAACTAGGGCGCAACTAGGGCGCACGTAGGGTGCAAATAGGGCGCAAGTAGGGTGCAACTATGGCACAAGTAGGATGCAAATAGGGTGCAACTAGGGTGCAGTTATGACGCAACTCGAGCGCAAGTAGGATGCAAGTAGGGCGCAAGTAGGATGCAAGTAGAGCGCATGTAGGGTGCAAGTCTATGTTGCTCTTGACTCTCGACCCTGCATGCTGGATCGAGGGTCGGCGTGTTGACCTCGACCTGGTGTCGAGGTCGGCCGACGCA
>SZWC01005551.1:27546-38403 GCA_023375785.1 Penium margaritaceum
ACTTGGGCGCAACTAGGGCGCAACTAGGGCGCAACTAGGGCGCAAGTAGGGCACAACTAGGGCGCAACTAGGGCGCAACTAGGACGCAACTAGGGTGCAACTAGTGCGCAACTAGGGCGCAACTAGGGCGCGACTAGGGCGCGACTAGGGCGCGACGTGGGCGCAACTAGGGCGCAACTAGGGTGCAACTAGGGCGCAATTAGGGCGCAACTGGGGGCAACTAGGGCGCAACTAGGGTACAATTAGGGTGCAACTAGGGCGTAACTAGGGCGCAACTAGGGCGCAACAAGGGCGCAACTAGGGCGCAACTAGGGCGCAACTAGGGCGCAACTAAGGCGCAACTAGGGCGCAAATAGGGCACAAGTAAGACGTAACAAGGGCGCAACTAGTGTACAACTAGGGCGTAGCTAGTGCCCAACTGAGGCGCAACTAGGGCGCAAGTAGGGTGCAAGTAGGGCGCAAGTAGGTTGCAACTTGTGTGCAACCAGGGCGCAACTAGGGCGCAAATAGGGCGCAACTAGGGCGCAACTAGGTCGCAACTATGGTGCAAGTAGGGCGCAACTAGGGTGTAACTAGGGCGCAAGTATGGCGCAAGTAAGATGCAACTAGGGCGCAATTAGGGTACAATTAGGGCATAGCTAGTGCCCAACTGAGGCACAACTAGGGCGCAAGTTGGGTGCCAGTAGGGTGTAAGTAGGGTGCAATAAGGGGGCATGAAGGGCGCAAATAGGGCGCAACAAGGGCGTAACTAAGATGCAACTAGGGTGCAAGTAGGGCGCAACTAGGGAACAAGTAGGGCGCAAGTAGGACGCACTCGTGGGGCGTCGATGTTTAGCGTACAACGATCGCGATGTGTCGACTCCGATCATAGTTCTTGGACTAATTCGTTTGGGGTTTCATATTGGCATGCGTTCTCGTATGCGTACTTTTCATAGTATTTCTCGCACGTCAACTGCTCCGCTAAGTGGCAGATTGTTAATGCCAAATGGAAGCTTGCATCGATTGTTAACTTTCACGTGCGTTAGCGCGGTTTTGGTATGGCTTGCAACTTCCGGTTTAAAACTCCGACGAATCTACGGTCAGCGGTCAGCCGCCAATTTGTGTCCCTCGCTAGCCCTCGATAAGGAGGCTCGACTGAACTTCCGCATCGACGGCTCGCGAGGACCGCCAACCACGACGTTTGTCGCTAGTCGTCGATGGACAAGGAAAAAACCAGAAAAACCAGCGAAGCAACTTGCCGAGTCAGTACAGTACTGAGCCCCACTCGACCAGGGCCCAGCGGGAGCCCGAGTATGGAACATTGAACCTCGTAAACGTCTAATGGTCTGACGAGCTTCCATGTCCACAAACACGTCTATTACGTAATTACAGATGTAGTACAGTTTATATGTATGTACACATATAGGTGCGTTAACAGGAAATGTAGATAGAGTTATGAATCACTAAACCATGGTTTTTATTAGGTAGTAGAAATGTCAATAAGATCCTTCCACGCTCTTTCCCATGTTGAAGAATGATTATACATTATTCTGCCTATGGACAACTGGTAAAATGAAATTGTGACGTAACATCCATGAAGGTACCATGAAACTTCCAAGTGACTACTTTCGACATGTACACTGAATGAAGGATTAATATTCAACGGGTGATTAACCATAAATGGCGCAACCAAGGCGCAACTAGGGCGCAACTAGGGTGCAACTAGTGCGCAACTAGGGCGCAAGTAGGGCGCGTCTAGGGCGCGACTAGGGCACAACTTGGGCGCAACTAGGGCGCAACTAGGGCGCAACTAGGGCGCAACTAGGGCGCATCTAGGGCGCAATTATGGCGCAACTGGGGGCAACTAGGGCGCAACTAGGGCGCAACTAGGGCGCAACTAGGGCACAACTAGGGTGCTACTAGGGTCCAACTAGGGCGCGACGAGGGCGCAACTTGGACGCAAGTAGGACGCAACTAGGGCGCAACTAGGGCACAAATAGGGCGCAACTAGGGCACAACTATGGCGCAACTAGGGCGCAACTAGGGCGCAACTAGGGCGCAATTAGGGCGCAACTAAGGCGCAACTAGGCCATGAATAGGGCACAAGTAGGACGCAACTAGGGCGCAACTAGGGTACAAATAGGGTGTGGCTAGTCCCCAACTGAGGCACATCTAGGGCACAAGTAGGGTGCAAGTAGGGCGCAAGTAGGTTGCACCTTGTGCGCAACCAGGGCGTAACTAGGGCGCAACTAGGGCACAACTAGGGCGCAACTAGGGCGCAACTATGGTGCAAGTAGGGCGAAACTAGGTTGCAACTAGGGCGCAAGTAGTGCGCAAGTAAGACGCAACTAGGGCGCAACTAGGGCACAATTAGGGTGTAGCTAGTGCCCAACTGAGGTGCAACTAGGGCGCAAGTAGGGCACCAATAGGGTGTAAGTAGGGTGCAACAAGAGCGCAAGAAGGGCGCAACTACAACATAACTAGGGCGCAACTAAGACGCAGCTAGGGTGCAAGTAGGGCACAACTAGGATGCAAGTAGGGCGCAAGTAGGGTGCAACTAGGGCACAACTAAGGCAAAACAAGGGCGCAACTAGGGTGCAACTAGGCGCAACTACGGCGCAACTAGGGCGCAACTAGGGCGCAACTAGGGCGCAACGAGAGTACAACTAGGGCGCAACTAGCGCGCAACTAGGGCGCAACTAGAACGCAACTAGGACGCAAATAGGGCGCAACTAGGGCGCAATTAGGGAGAAACTGGGGGCAACTAGGGCGCAACTAGGGTGCAACTAGGGCGCAACTAGGGTGCAACTAGGGCGCAACGAGGGTGCAACGAGGGCGCAACTAGGGCGCAACGAGAGCGCAACTAGGGCGCAACTAGCGCGCAACTAGGGCGCAACTAGAACGCAACTAGGACGCAAATAGGGCGCAACTAGGGCGCAATTAGGGAGAAACTGGGGGCAACTAGGGCGCAACTAGGGTGCAACTAGGGCGCAACTAGGGTGCAACTAGGGCGCAACGAGGGTGCAACGAGGGCGCAACTAGGGCGCAACTAGGGCGCAACTACGGTGCAACTAGGGCGCAACTAGGGCGCAACTAGGGCATAACTAGGGTACAACTAGTCTGCAAGTTGGGCGCAACTAGGGCGCAACTAAGGCGCAACTAGGGCGTAAGTAAGACGCAACTAAGGGCACAACTAGGGGACAAGTAGGGCGTAGCTAGTGCTCAACTGAGGCGCAACTAGGGCGCAAGTAGGCGCCAGTAGGGCGCAAGTAGGATACAACTAGGGCGCAACTAGGACGCAACTAGGACGCAACTAGGGCGCAACTAGTGCATAACTAGGGTACAACTAGGGTGCAAGTAGGGTGCAACTAGGGTGCACATAGGGCGTCCGGGCGCAACTAGGGCGCAACTAGGGGGCAACTAGGGTGTAACTAGGGTGCAACTAGGACGCAACTAGGGCACAACTAGTGCGCAACTACGGTGCAACTAGGGCACAGCTAGGGTGCAACTAGTGCGCAACTAGGACGCAACTAGGGCGCAACTAGGGTGCGACTAGGGCGCGACTTGGGCGCAACTAGGGCGCAACTATGGTACAACTAGGGCGCAACTAGGGCGCAACTAGGGCGCAATTAGGGCGCAACTGGAGGCAACTAGGGCGCAACTAGGATGCAACTAGGTTGCAACTAGGGCACAACTAGGGCGCAACTAGGGCGCAACTAGGGTGCAAGTAGTGGGCAACTAGGGCGCAACCAGGGCGCGACTAGGGCGTGACTAGGGCGCGACTTGGGCACATCTAGGGCGCAGCTAGGACGCAACAAGGACGCAAATAGGGCGCAATTAGGGCCCAACTGGGGGCAGCTAGAGTTCTCTGACCCGGCTTTGGTTTCTATGGCCCGGCTATGGTTTATGTGACCCGGCGTTGGATTCTGTGACGCGGCTTTGGTTTCTCTGACCCGGCGTTGGTTTCTCTGACCTGGCTTTGGTTTCTGTGACCCGGCTTTGGTTTTTGGGACCCGGCTTTGGTTTCTGTGACCCGGCTTTGGTTGTTGTGACCCGGGTTTCGTTTGTGTGACCCGGCTTTGGCTTCTGTACCCGGCTTTGTGTGACCTTGCTTTGGTTTATGTGACCCTGCTTTGGTTTCTGTGCCCCGGCTTTGGTTTCTGTGACCCGCCTTTGGTTTCTGTGATCCGGCTTTGGTTTCTGTGACCTGGCTTTCGTTTCTGTGACCCAGCTTTGGTTATGTGGCCCAGCTTTGGTTTATGTGATCCGGTTTTGGTTTATCCAGCTTTGGTTTCTTTGACCCGGCTTTTTTTTCTGTGACCCATCTTTGGTTTCTATGACCCTGCTTTCGTTTCTGTGACCCAACTTTGGTTTCTATGACCCGGCTTTGGTTTCTGTGACCTGGCTTTGGTTTTTGTGACCCGGCTTTGGTTTCTGTGACCCGGCGTTGGTTTCTGTGACCTGGGTTTGGTTTCTGTGACCCAGCTTTGGTTTCTGGGAACCGGCTTTTGATTTTGTGACCTGGCTTTGGTTTTTGTGACCCGGCTTTCGTTTGTGTGACCCAGCTTTGGCTTCTGTGACCCGGCTTTGTGTGACCTGGCTTTGGTTTCTGTGACCCAGGTTTGGTTTCTGTGCCCTGGCTTTGGTTTTTGTGACCTGGCCTTGGTTTCTCTGATCCGGCTTTGGTTTCGGTGACCCGGCTTTTGTTTCTGTGACCCGGCTTTGGTTTCTGTGACCCAGCTTTGGTTTCTGTGACCTGACTTTGGTTTCTGTGACCCGGTTTTGGTTTCTGTGACCCGGCTTTGGTTTCTGTAACCCGGCTTTGGTTTCTGTGACCTGGTTTTGGTTTCTGTGACCTGGCTTTGGTTTCTGTGACCCGGCTTTGGTTTCAGTGACCCGGCTTTGGTTTCTGTGACCCGGCTTTGGATTTTTGTGACCCGGCTTGGTTTCTGTGACCTGGCTTTGGTTTTGTGACCCGGCTTTGGTTTTTGTGACCCGGCTTTGGTTTCTGTGACCTGGCTTTGGTTTCTGTGACCCGGCTTTGGTTTCAGTGACCCGGCTTTGGTTTCTGTGACCCGGCTTTGGATTTTTGTGACCCGGCTTGGTTTCTGTGACCTGGCTTTGGTTTTGTGACCCGGCTTTGGTTTTTGTGACCCGGCTTTGGTTTCTGTGACCTGGCTTTGGTTTCTGTGACCCGGCTTTGGTTTCAGTGACCCGGCTTTGGTTTCTGTGACCCGGCTTTGGATTTTTGTGACCCGGCTTGGTTTCTGTGACCTGGCTTTGGTTTTGTGACCCGGCTTTGGTTTTTGTGACCCGGCTTTGGTTTCTGTGACCTGGCTTTGGTTTCTGTGACCCGGCTTTGGTTTCAGTGACCCGGCTTTGGTTTCTGTGACCCGGCTTTGGTTTCTGTGACCCGGCTTTGGTTTATGTGACCTGGCTTTGGTTTCTGTGACCCTGCTTTGGTTTCTGTGACCCGGCTTTGGTTTCTGTGACCCCGCTTTGGTTTTTGTGACCAGGCTTTGGTCTCTGAGACCCGGCTCTGGTTTTTGTGACCCGGCTCTGGGTTCTGTGACTCAAATTTGGTTTCAATGACCCGGCTTTGGTTTCTCTGACCTGGCTTTGGCTTCTCTGACCGGGCTTTGGTTTCTCTGACCCGTCTCTGGTTTTTATGACCCGGCTTTGGTTTTGTGACCCAGCTTTGGTTTTTGTGACCCAGCTTTAGTTTCTCTGACCCGGCTTTGGTTTCTGTGACCCGGCTTTGGTTTCTTTGACCCCGCTTTGGTTTCTGTGATCTGGCTTTGGTTTCTGTGACTTGGCTTTGGTTCTGTGACCTGGGTTTGGTTCCTGTGACCCGGCTTTGGTTTATGTGATCCGGCTTTGGATTCTGTGACCCGGCTTTGGTTTCCGTGACCCGGCTTTGGTGTCTATGACTGGGGTTTGATTTCTGTGCCCCGGTTTTAGTTCGTTGACCTGACTTTGGTTTCTGTGACCCGGCTTTGGTTTATGTGACCCGGCTTTGGTTTCTATGACCCCGTTTTGGGTTTTGTTACCCGGCTTTGGTTTCTGTTACTTGGCTTTGGTTTCAGTGACCCGGCTTTGGTTTCTGTGACCCGACTTTGGTTTCTGTGACCCGGCTCTGGTCTCTGTGACCCGGTTTTGGTTTATGTGACCCTGCTTTGGTGTCTCTGACCTGGTTTTGGTTTCTATAACCCGACTTTGGTTTTTGTGAGCCGGCTTTGGTTTCTGTGACCCGGCTTTGGTTTCTGGGAACCGGCTTTGGTTTCTGTGACCCGGCTTTGGTTTCTGTGACCCGGCTTTGGTTTCTCAGACCCGGCTTTGGCTTCTGTGACTCAGCTTTGGTTTATATGACCCGGCTTTGGTTTTGCTGACCCGACTATGGTTTCTCTGACCTGGCTTCTGTTTCTGTGACCCAGCTTTGGTTTCTGTGACCTGGCTTTGGTTTGCTGCAAGTAGGGCGCAAGTAGGTTGCAACTTGTGCGCAACTAGGGCGCAACTAGGGCGCAACTAGGGCGCAACTAGGGAACAACTAGGGCGTATGTAGGGCGCAACTAGGTTGCAATTAGGGCGCAAGTAGTGCGCAAGTAAGACGCAACTAGGGTGCAACTATGGCACAAGTAGGGCATAGCAAGTGCCCAACTGAGGCGCAACTAGGGCGCAAGTAAGGCGTTAATAGGGTGTAAGTAGGTGCAATAAGGGCGCAACTAGAAAGTAACTAGGGCGCAAGTAAGACGCAACTAGGGTGCAAGTGGGGCGCTACTAGGACACAAGAAGGGCGCAACTAGGGCGCAACTAGGGCACAACTAAGGCACAACAAGGGCGCAACTAGGGTGCAACTAGGTGCAACTAGGGCGCAACTAGGGTGCAACTAGGGTGTATCTAGGGCGCAACGAGGGCACAACTAGGGCGCAACTAGGGCGCAACTAGGGCGCAACTAGAGCGTAAATAGGGCGCAAAGAGGGCGCAACTAGGGCGCAATTAGGGGGAAACTGGGCGCAACTAGGGCGCAACTAGGGTGCAACTAGGGGGTAACTAGGGCGCAACGAGGGCACAACTAGGGCGCAACTAGGGCGCAAGTAGGGTGCAACTAGGGCGCAACTAGGGCGCAACTAGGGTGCAACTAGGGCGCAACGACGGCGCAACGAGGGCGCAACTAGGGCACAACTAGGGCGCAACTAGGGTGCAACTAGGGCGCAACTAGGGCGCAACTAGGGCATAACTAGGGTGCAACTAGTCTACATGTTGGGTGCAACTAGGGCGCAACTGAGGCGCAACTAGGGCGTAAGTAAGACGCAACCAAGGGCGCAACTAGGGGAGAACTAGGGCGTAGCTAGTGCTCAACTGAGGCGCAACTAGGGCGCAAGTAGGCGCCAGTAGGACGCAAGTAGGACGCAACTAGGGTGCAACTAGGACGCAACAAGGACGCAACTAGGGCGCAACTAGTGCGTAACTAGGGTGCAACTAGGGTGCAAGTAGGGTGCAACTAGGACGCAACTAGGGCGTCCGGGCGCAACTAGGGCGCAACTAGGGGGCAACTAGGGTGCAACTAGGGCGCAACGAGGACATAACTAGGGCACAACTAGGGCGCAACTAGGGTGCAACTAGGGCGCAACTAGGGTGCAACTAGTGTGCAACTAGGACGTAACTAGGGCGCGACTAGGGCGCGACTAGGGCGCGACTTTGGCGCAACTATGGCGCAACTAGGGCACAACTAGGGCGCAACTAGGGCGCAACCAAGCCGCAATTAGGGCACAACTGGGGGCAACTAGGGCGCAACTAGGGCGCAACTAGGTTGCAACTAGGGCACAACTAGGGCGCAACTAGAGCGCAACTAGGGCGCACCTAGGGTGCAACTAGTGGGCAACTAGGGCGCAACCAGGGCGCGACTATGGTGCGACTAGGGCGCGACTTAGGCGCAACTAGGGCGCAGCTAGGACGCAACTAGGACGCAACTAGGGCGCAATTAGGGCCCAACTAGGGGCAGCTAGGGCACAACTATGGCGCAACTAGGGTGCAACTAGGGCGCAACTAAGGCGCAACTAGGGCACAACTAGGGCGCAACTAGGGCGCAACTAGGACGCAACTAGGGTGCAACTATGGTGCAACTAGGGTACAACTAAGGCGCAACTAGGGCGCAAATAGGACACAAGTAGGACGCAACTAGGGCGCAAGTAGGGTACAACTAGAGTGTAGGTAGTGCCCAACTGAGGCACAAATAGGGCACAACTAGGGCGCAACTAAGACGCAACTGATGTGCAAGTAGGGCGCAAATAGGGCGGAAGTAGGACGCAAGTAGGGCGCAACTAGGGCACAACTAAGACGCAACAAGGGCGCAACTAGGGCGCAACTAGAGCACAACTAGGGCACAACTAGGGTGCAACTAGGGTTCAACTAGGGTGCAAGTAGGGCGCAACTAGGGCGTAACTAGAGCGCAACTAGGGCGCAACTAGGGCGCAACTAGGAGGCAACTAGGGCGTAACTAGAGCGTGACTAGGGCGCAACAAGGATGCAACAAGGGCGCAACAATGGCGCAACTAGGGCGCAACGAGGGCGCAAAAATGGCGCAACTAGGGCGCAACTAGGGCGCAACTAGGGCACAACTAGGGTTCAACTAGGGCGCAACTAGGGTGCAACTATGGCGCAACTAGGGCACAACTTGGGCATAACTAGGACGCAACCAGAATGCAACTAGGGCGCAACTAGGCCGCAACTAGGGCGCAACTAGGGTGCAACTAGGGCGCAACCGGGACGCAACCAGGGCGCAACTATGGCGTAACTAGGGCACAACTAGGGCGCAACTAGGGCGCAACTAGGATGCAACTAGTGTGCAAGTTGGGAGCAACTAAGGTACAACTAAGGCGCAACTAGCGCGCAAGTAGGGCACACGTAGGACGCAGTTAGGACGTAACTAGGGCAAAACTAGGGCGTAGCTAGTGCCCAACTAAGGCACAACTAGGGCGCAAGAAGGGTGCCAGTAGGGCACAAGAAGGGTGTAATAAGGGCGCAAATAGGGTGCAACTAGGGTGCAACTAGGGCGCAACTAGGTCGCAACAAGGGTACAACAAGTGTGCAAGTAGGGCCCAAGTAGGGCGCTCTAGGGTGTAACTACGGCACAAGTGGGGCACAACTAGGGCACAACAAGGGCGCAACTAGGGCGCAACTTGAGCGCAACGAGGGTGCAACAAGGGCACAACGAGGGTCCAACGAGAGCGCAACAAGGGCACAAAAAGGGCGCAACTAGGGCGCAACTAGGGCGCAACTAGGGCGTAACTAGGGTGCAACTAGGGTGCAACTAGGGTGCAACTAGGGCGGAACTAGGGCGCAATTTGGGCTTAAATATGGTGCAACTAAGGCACAACTAAGGCGCAACTAAGGCGCAACTAAGGCGCAACTAGGGTGCAAGCAGGGCAGAAGTAGGACGCAGCTAGGGCGCAACTAGGGTACAACTAGGGCGTAGCTAGTGCCCAACTGAGGCGCAACTAGGGCGAGAGTAGGGTGCAAGTAGGGCGCAACTAGGGCGCAACTAGGGCGCAACTAGGGCGCAACTAGGGCACAAGTAGGGCATAACTAGGGCGCGAGTAGGGCGCAACTAGGGCGCACCTAGGGCACATCTAGGGCGCAACTAGGGTGCAACTAGGGCGCAACTAGGGCGCAACTAGGACGCAACTAGGGCACAACTAGGGCGCAACTAGTGCGCAACTAGGTTGCAACTAGGGTGCAACTAGGGCACAACTAAGGCGCAACTAGGGCGCGACTAGGGCGCAATTAGGACGCGACTAGGGCGCGGCTATGACGCGAATTGGGCGCAACTAGGGCGCAATTAAGGCGCAACTAGGGCACAACTAGGGCGCAATTAGGGCTAACTGGGGACAACTAGGACGTAGCTAGTGCCCAACTGAGGCGCAACTAGGGCGCAAGTAGGGCACCAGTAGGGTGTAAGTTGGTCTAATAAGGGCGCAAGAAGGGCGCAACTAGGGTACAACTAGGGTGCAACTAGGACGCACCTAGGGCACAAGTAGGGCGCAACAAGGGCACAACTAGGGCGCAAGCAGGGCGCAAGTAGGGCGCAGGTAGGGCGCAACTTGGGCGCAACTAGGGCGCAACTAGGGCGCAACTAGGACGCAACTAGGGTGCAAGTAGTGTGCAAGTTGGGCGCAACTAGGGCGCAAATAAGGCGCAACTAGGGTGCAAGTAGGGCGCAACTTTAGTGCAACTAGGGCGCAACTAGGGCGCATCTAGGGCGCAACTAGGGTGCAAGTAGGGTGCAACTAGGGTGTAACTAGAGCGCAAGCATGGCACAACTAGGGCGCAACTAGGGCGCAACTAGGATGCAACTAGTGCGCAAGTTGTGCACAAGTAGACGCCAGTAGGGTGCAAGTAGGATGCAACTAGTGCGCAACTAGGACGCAACTAGGACGCAACTAGGGTGCAACTAGTGTGTAACTAGGGTGCAACTAGGGTGCAAGTAGGGCGCAAGTAGGGCGCAACTAGGGCGTCCAGGCGCAACTAGGGCGCAACTAGGGTGCAACTAGGGCGCAACTAGGGTGCAACTAGGGCGCAACTAGGGTGCAACTAGTGCGCAACTAGGACGCAACTAGGGCGCGACTAGGGCGCGACTTGGGCCCAACTAGGGCGCAACTAGGGCACAACTATGGCGTAACTAAGGCGCAACTAGGGCGCAATTAGGGCGCAACTGGGGGAAACTAGGGCGCAACTAGGGCGCAACTAGGTTGCAACTAGGGCACAACTAGGGCGCAACTAGGGCGCAACTAGGGCGCAACTAGGGCGCAACAAGGGTGCAACTAGTGGGCAACTAGGGTGCAACCAGGGCGTGACTAGGGCGCGACTAGGGCGCGACTT
>SZWC01005551.1:38495-57861 GCA_023375785.1 Penium margaritaceum
AACTAGGGCGCAACTAGGGCGCAACTAGGTTGCAACTAGGGCACAACTAGGGCGCAACTAGGGCGCAACTAGGGCGCAACAAGGGTGCAACTAGTGGGCAACTAGGGTGCAACCAGGGCGTGACTAGGGCGCGACTAGGGCGCGACTTGGGCGCAACTAGGGTACAACTAGGACACAACTAGGACGCAACTAGGGCGCAATTACGGTCCAATTAGGGGCAGCGAGGGCGCAACTAGGGTGCAACTAGGGCGCAACTAGGGCGCAACTAAGGCGCAACTAGGGCACAACTATGGCGAAACTAGGGCGCAACTAGGGCGCAACTAGGGCGCAACCAGGGCGCAACAAGGGTGCAACTAAGGCGCAAATAGGGCGCAACTAAGGCGCAAATAGGGTGCAAGTAGGGCACAACTATAGCGCAACTAGGGCGCAACTAGGGCGCATCTAGGGCGCAACTAGGGCGCAAGTAGGGTGCAACTAGGGTGCAACTAGAGCGCAAGTATGGCACAACTAGGGCGCAACTATGGCGCAAGTAGGATGCAACTAGTGCGCAAGTTGGGCGCACCTAAGGCGCTACTAAGGTGCAACTAGCGCGCAAGTAGGGCACAAGTAGGACGCAACTAGCGTGCAACTAGGGCACAACTAGGGCGTAGCTAGTGTCCAACTAAAGCACAACTAGGGCGCAAGTAGGGTGCCAGTAGGGCGCAAGTAGGGTGCAATAAGGGCGCAAATAGGGTGCAACTAGAGCGCAACTAGGGCGCAACTAGGACTTAACTAGGGCGCAACTAGGGCGGGACTAGGGCGCAACCAGAGCGCAACTAGGGCACAAGTAGGGCGCAACTAGGGTGCAACTAGGGCCCAACTAGGGCGCAACTAGGGCGTAACTATAGCGTAACTAGGGCGCAACTAGGGCGCAACTAGGCCGCATCTAGGGCGCAACTAAGGCGCAACTAGGGCGCAACTAGGGCGCAACTAGAGCGTAACTAGGGCGCAACTAGGGCGTAACTAGGCCGCATCTAGGGCGCAACTAAGGCGCAACTAGGGCGCAACTAGGGCGCAACTAGAGCGTAACTAGGGCGCAACTAGGGCGTAACTAGGCCGCATCTAGGGCGCAACTAAGGCGCAACTAGGGCGCAACTAGGGCGCAACTAGAGCGTAACTAGGGCGCAACTAGGGCGTAACTAGGCCGCAACTAGGGCGCAACTAAGGCGCAACTAGGGTGCAACTAGGGCGCAACTAAGGCGTAACTAGGGCGCAAGTAGGGGATAAGTAGGAAGCAACTAGGGCGCAACTAGGGTACAACTACGGCGTAGCTAGTGCCCAACTAAGGCACAAATAGGGCGCAAGTAGGGTGCAAGTAGGGCGCAAGTAGGGTGCAACTAGGGCGCAACTAGGGAGAAACTAGGGCACAACTAGGGCACAACCAGGGCGCAACTAGTGCACAACCAGGGTGCAACCAGGGTGCAACTATGGTGCAACTAGAGCGCAACTATGGTATAACTAGGGCGCAACTAGGGCGCAACTAGGGTGCAACTAGGGCGCAACTAGGGCGCGACTAGGGCGCAAGTAGAGCGCAAGTAGGGCGCTCGTAAGAGGCAACTAGGGCGCAACTAGGGCACAGCTAGGGCGTAGCTAGTGTCCAAGTAACGTGCAACTAGGGTGCAAGTAGGGTGCTAGTAGGGCGTAAGTAGGGTGCAATAAGGGCGCAAGAAGGGCGCAACTTGGGTGCAACTAGGACGCAACTAGGACGCGACTAGGGCGCAAGTAGGGCGCAACTAGGGCGCAACTAGGGCGTAAGTAGGGTGCAAGTAGGGTGTAACTAGGGCACATCTAAGGCAGATCTAGGGCACAACTAGGGCGCAACTATGGTGCAACTAGGGCGCAACTAGAGCGCAACTAGGGCACAACTAGGGCGCAACTAGGACGTAACTAGGGCGCAACTAGGATGCAAGTAGGGTGCAACTAGGGCGCAACTAGGGAGCAACAAGGGCGCAACGGGGGCGTAACTAGGGCGCGACGAGGACGCAACGAGGACGCAACTAGGGTGCAACTAGGGTGGAACTAGGGTGCAACTAGGGTGTAACTAGGGCACATCTAGGGTGTAACTAGGGCGTAACTAGGGCACAACTAGGGCACAACTAGGACGCAAGTAGGTAGCAACTAGGGCGCAACTAGGGTGCAACTAGGGCGCAACCGGGGCGTAACCGGGGTGCAACTAGGGCACAACTAGGGCACAACTAGGGCGAAACTAGGGCGCAACTAGGGTGCAACTAGTGTGCATGTTGGTCGCAACTAAGGCGCAACTAAGGCGCAACTAGCGCACAAGTAGGGCACAAGTAGGACACAACTAGGGCACAATTAGGGCACAACTAGGGCATAGCGAGTGCCCAACTAAGGCACAACTAGGGCGCAAGAAGGGTGCCAGTGGGGCGCAAGTAGGGTGGAATAAGGGCGCAAATAGGGCGCAACTAGAGCGCAACTAGGGTGCAATTAGGGCGCAACTAGGTCGTGACTAGGGCGCGACTAGGTTACGACTAGGGCGCAACTAGGGCGCAACTAGGACGCAACTAGGGTGCAACTAGGGTGCAACTAGGGTGCAACTAGGGCGCAACTAGGGCGCAACAATGGCGTAACTAGGGCGCAACTAGGGCGCAACTAGGGCGCAACTAGGGCGCACCAAGGGTGCAACTAGAGCATATGTAGGGCGCAAGTAGGGCGCAAGTAGGGCGCAACTACGGCACAAGTGGGGCACAACTAGGGCGTAACAAGGGTGCAACTAGGGTGCAACTTGAGCACAACGAGGGTGCAACAAGGGCGCAACGAGGGTGCAATGAGGGCGCAATAAGGGCGCAACTAGGGCGCAACTAGGGTGCAACTAGGGTGAAACTAGGACGCAACTAGGGCGCAACTAGGACGCGACTATGGCGCGACTAGAGCGCGACTAGGGCGCGACTAGGCCGCAACTTGGGCGCAACTAGGGTGCAACTAGGACGCAACTAATACGCAACTAGGGTGCAACTAGGACGCAACAAGGACGCAACTGCGGGCAACTAGGGTGCAACTAGGGCACATGTTGGGCACACTAGGACGCAACTAGGGCACAACTAGGGCGCAACTAGGGCACAACTAGGACGTACCTAGGGGGCAACTATGGCGCAACTAGGGCGAAATTAAGGCACAACAAGGACGTAAATAGGGCACAAGTAGGACGCAACTAGGGCGCAACTAGGGTATAACTAGGGCGTAGCTTGTGCCCAACTGAGGCGCAACTTGGGCGCAACTAGGGCGTAACTAGGGTGTAACTAGGGCTTAACCGGAACCCAACCAGGGCGCGCACTCAGGGCGCAACTAGGGCACAACTAGGGTGCAACTAGGGCGCAACTAGGGTGTAACTAGTGTGAAAAATGGACGCAACTAAGGCGCAACTAAGGCGCAACTAGAACGCAAGTAGGGCACAAGTAGGACGCAACTAGGGCGTAACTAGGGCACAACTTGGGCGTAGCTAGTGCCCAACTAAGGCACAACTAGGGTGCAAGTAGGGTGCCAATAGGGCGCAAGTAGTGTGCAATAAGGGCGCAAAAAGGATGCAACTAGGCCGCAACTAGGGTGCAACTAGGGCGCGACTAGGGCGCGACTACGGCACAAATAGGGCGCAACTAGGGCGCAACTAGGGTGCAACTAGGTCGCAACTAGGGCGCAACTAGGGTGCAACTAGGGCGCAACTAGGACGCAACTAAGGCGCAACTAGGATGCAACTAGGGTGCAACTAGGGTTCAACTGGGGCGCAAGTAGGACGCAAGTAGGGCCCAAGTAGGCCTGGCCTACGTTTTTGTTACCCGGGTTTGGTTTCTTTGACCCAGCTTTGGTTTGTGTGACCCAGCTTTGGTTTCTGTGACCCGGCTTTGGTTTCTGTGACCCGGCTTTGGTTTCTGTGACCCGGCTTTGGTTTCTCTGACCCGGCTTTGGTTTCTATGACCCGGCTTTGGTTTCTGTGGCCCGGCTTTGGTTTATGTGACCCTGCTTTGGTTTCTGTGACCTGGCGTTGGTTTCTGTGACCTGGCTTTGTTTTCTGTGACCCGGCTTTGTTTCTGGGACCCGGCTTTGGTTTATGTGACCCGGCTTTGGCTATTGTCACCCGGCTTTTGTTTGTGTGACATCGCTTTGGCCTCTGTGATCTGGCTTCGTGTGACCCGGCTTTGGTTTCTGTAACCCAGCTTTGGTTTCTGTGCCCCGGCTTTGGTTTATGTGACCCAGCTTTGGTTTCTGTGATCCGGCTTTGGTTTCTGTGACCCGGCTTTCGTTTCTGTGACCCAGCTTTGGTTTCTGTGGCCCAGCTTTGGTTTCTGTGATCCGGCTTTGGTTTATCCAGCTTTGGTTTCTTTGACCCGGCTTTGGTTTCTGTGATCCGTCTTTGGTCTCTATGACCCGGCTTTCCTTTCTGTGACCCGGCTTTGGTCTCTATGACCCGGCTTTGGTTTCAATGACCCGGCTTTGGTTTATGTGACCCGGCTTTGGTTTCCGTGACCCGGCGATGGTTTCTTTGACCCGGCTTTGGTTTCTGTGACCCATCTTTGGTTTATGGGACCCGGCTTTGGTTTCTGTGACCTAACTTTGGCTTTTGTGACCCGTCTTTCGTTTGTGTGATCTGGCTTTGGCTTCTGTGACCAGGCTTTGTGTAACCCAGCTTTGGGTTCTGTGACCCAGCTTTGGTTTCTGTGCCCCGGCTTTGGTTTCTGTGACCCACCCTTGGTTTATGTGATACGGCTTTGGTTTCTGTGACCTGGCTTCTGTTTATGTGACCCGGCTTTGGTTTCTGTGACTCAGCTTTGGTTTCTGTGACCCGACGTTGGTTTATATGACCCGGTTTTGGTTTCTGTGACCCGGCTTTAATATCTCTGACCCGGCTTTGGTTTCTTTGGCCCGGCTTTGGTTTTTGCGACCCAGCTTAGTTTCTGTGACCCGGCTTTTGTTAATGTGACCTGGCTTTGGTTAGAGTGACCCGGCTTTGGTTTCTGTGACCGGCTTAGGTGTCTGTGACCCGGCTTTGGGTTATTTGACCCGGCTTTGGTTTCTGTGACCTGGCTTCGGTTTCTGTGACCCGGCTTTGGTTTCTGTGACCTGGCTTTGGATTTTTGTGACCCGGCTTGGCTTTTGTGACCCGGTTTTGGTTTTGTGACCCGGCTTTGGTTTTGGTGACCCAGATGCAGTTTCTGTGACCAGGCTGTGGTTTCTCTGACCCGGCTTTGGTTTCTGTGACCCGGCTTTGGTTTTTGTGACCCGGCTTTGGTTTATGTGACCCGGCTTTGGTCTATCTAACCCAGCTTTGGTTTCTTTGGCCCAGCTTTGGTTTCCCTGTACTGGCTTTGGTTTACCCAGCTTTGGTCTCTTTCAGCCGGCTTTGGTTTCCGTGACCCGTCTTTGGTTTCAATGACCCTGCTTTTGTTCTTGTGATCCGGCTTTGGTTTCTGTGTCCCAGCGTTGGATTCTGTGACCCGGCTTTGGTTTCTGTGACCCGGCTTTGGTTTCTATGTCCCGGCATTGCTTTCTGTGTCTCGGCGTTGATTTCTCTGACCCGGATTTTGTTTATGTGACCTGGCTTTGGTTTATGGGACCGTTTTTGGTTCCTGTGACCCGGCTTTGGTTTCTGTGACCCGGCTTTGACTTCTGTGACCCGGATTTCTGTGACTCGGCTATGGTTTCTGTGACACGGCGTTGGTTGGTGTGACCCGGCTTTGGTTTGTGTGACCCGGCTTTGGTTTCTGTGACTCGGCTTTGGTTTCTATGACCCGGCTTTGGTTTCTATGACCCGGCTTTGGTTTCTATGACCCGGCTTTGGTTTCTATGACCCGGCTTTGGTTTCTATGACCCGGCTTTGGTTTCTATGACCCGGCTTTGGTTTCTATGACCCGGCTTTGGTTTCTATGACCCGGCTTTGGTTTCTATGACCCGGCTTTGGTTTCTATGACCCGGCTTTGGTTTCTATGACCCGGCTTTGGTTTCTATGACCCGGCTTTGGTTTCTATGACCCGGCTTTGGTTTCTATGACCCGGCTTTGGTTTCTGTGACCCGGCTCTGGTTTCTGTGACCCAAAATTGGCTTCCGTGACCCGGCTTTGGTTTCTCTGACCCGGCTTTGGCTTCTCTGACTCGGCTTTGGTTTCTCTGACCCGGCTTTGGTTTCTATGACCCGGCTTTGGTTCTGTGACCGAGCTTTGGTTCCTGTGACCCGGCTTTGGTTTCTGCGACCCGGCTTTGCATTCTGTGACCTCGCTTTGGTTTCTGTGACCTGGCTTTGGTTACTATGACCGGGCTTTGGTTTCTGTGCTTCGGCTTTAGTTCGTTGTCCCGGCTTTGGTTTATGTGACCCGGCTTTGGTTTCTATGACCCAGTTTTGGTTTTTGTTACCAGGCTTTGGTTTCTGTGACTTGGCTTTGGCTTCAGTGACCCGGTTTTGGTTTCTGTGACCCGACTTTGATTTCTGGGACCCGGCTTTGGTTTATGGGACTTGGCTTTGGTTTCTTTGACCCGACTTTTGTTTCTGTGACCCGACTTTGGTTTGTGTGTCCCGGCTTTGGTTTCTGTGACCCGGCTTCGGTTTCTGTGACCCGGCTTTGGTTTCTGTGACCCAGCTTTGGTGTCTCTGACCCGGCTTTGGTTTCAATAACCCGGCTTTGGTTTCTGTGACCGGGCTTTGGTTTCTGTGACCCGGCATTGGTTTCAGTGACCCGGCTTTGGTTTCTCTGACCCGGCTTTGGCTTCTGCGACCCAGCTTTGGTTTCTGTGACGCGGCTTTGGTTTCTGTGACCCGGCATTGGTTTCAGTGACCCGGCTTTGGTTTCTCTGACCCGGATTTCGTTTCTCTGACCCGGCTTTGGTTTCTATGACCTAGCTTTGGTTTTGTGACCCGGCTCTGGTTTTG
Source organism: Penium margaritaceum (assembly GCA_023375785.1). Classification (NCBI taxonomy): domain Eukaryota; kingdom Viridiplantae; phylum Streptophyta; class Zygnematophyceae; order Desmidiales; family Peniaceae; genus Penium; species Penium margaritaceum. The sequence goes on from SZWC01005551.1 coordinate 45,411, forward strand.
GTGACCCGGCTTTGGTTTATGTGACACGGCTTTGGTTTGTGTGACCCGGCTTTGGTTTCTTTGACCCCGCTTTGGTTTCTGTGACCTGGTTTCGATTTTTGTGACCCGGCATTGGTTTTTGTGACCTGGCATTGGTTGCTGTGACCCGGCTTTGGTTTCTGTGATCCGGCTTTGCATTATGTGACCCGGCTTTGGTTTCTGTGACCCGGGTTTGGTTTCTATGACTGGGCTTTGGTTTCTGTGCTTTGGCTTTGGTTCGTTGGCCCGGCTTTGGGTTATGTGGCTCGGCTCTGGTTTCTGTGACCTGGCTTTGGTTTCTATGATCCGGCTTTGGTTTCTGTGACCCGGCTTGGTTTCTGGGACTTGGCTTTGGTTTTTGTGACCCGGCTTTGGTTTCTGTGACCCGGCTTTGGTTTCTGTGACCTGGCTTTGGTTTCTATGATCCGGCTTTGGTTTCTGTGACCCGGCTTGGTTTCTGGGACTTGGCTTTGGTTTTTGTGACCCGGCTTTGGTTTCTGTGACCCGACTTTGGTTTCTGTGACCCGGCTTTGGTTTCTGTGACCCGGCTTTCGCTTATCTGACCTGGCTTTTGTTTCTGTGACCCGGCTTTCGTTTCTCTGACCTGGGTGGTGCAACTAGGGCGCAACTAGGGCACAACTAGGGCGCAACTAGGCCCCAACTAGGGCGCAACTAGGGCGCAACTAGGGCGCAACTAGGGCGCAACTATTGTGCAACTAGGGCGCAACTACGGCGCAACTAGGGCGCAACTAGGGCGCAACTAAGGCACAACTAGGGCATAAATAGGGCACAAGTAGGACACAACTAGGGCGCAACTAGGGTACAAATAGGGTGTGGCTAGTCCCCAACTGAGGCGCAACTAGGGCGCAAGTAGGGTGCAAGTAGGGCGCAAGTAGGTTGCAACTTGTGTGCAACCAGGACGCAAGTAGGGCGCAACTAGGGCGTAACTAGGGGGCAACTAGGGCGTAACTAGGGTGCAAGTAGGGCGCAACTAGGCTGTAACTATGGCGCAAGTAGTGCGCAAGTAAGACGCAACTAGGGCGCAACTATGACACTATTAGGGCGTAGCTAGTACTAAACTGAGGCGCAACTAGGGTGCAAGTATGACGCCAATAGGGTGTAGGTAGGGTGCAATAAGGGCGCAAGAAGGGCGCAACTAGAACGTAACTAGGGTGCAACTAAGACGCAACTAGGGTGCAAGTAGGGCACAACTAGGACGCAAGTACGGCGCAAGTAGGGCGCAACAAGGGCACAACCAAGGCACAACAAGGGCGCAACTAGGGTACAACTAGGCACAACTAGGGCGCAACAAGGGCGCAACTAGGATGCAACTAGGGTGCAACGAGGGCACAGCTAGGGTGCAACTAGGGCCCAACTAGGGTGCAACTAGAGCGCAACCAGGGCGCAAATAGGGTGCAACTAGGGCGCAATTAGGGCAAAACTGGGGGCAACTAGGGCGCAACTAGGGTGCAACTAGGGCGCAACTAGGGTGCAACTAGGGCACAATGAGGGCGCAACGAGGGTGCAACTAGGGTGTAACTAGGGCGCAACTAGGGTGCAACTAGGGCGCAACTAGGGCGCAACTAGGGCGCAACTAGGGTGCAACTAGGGCACAATGAGGGCGCAACGAGGGTGCAACTAGGGTGTAACTAGGGCGCAACTAGGGTGCAACTAGGGCGCAACTAGGGCGCAACTAGGGCATAACTAGAGTGCAACTAGTCTGCAAGTTGGGCGCAACTAGGGCGCAACTAAGGCGCAACTAGGGCGTAAGTAAGACGCAACTAAGGGCGCAACTAGGGGACAAATAGGGCGTAGCTTGTGCTCAAATGAGGCGTAACTAGGGCGCAAGTAGGCGGCAGTAGGGTGCAAGTATGATGCAACTAGGGCGCAACTAGAACGCAACTAGGACGCAACTAGGGTGCAACTAGTGCGTAACTAGGGTGCAACTAGGGTGCAAGTAGGGCGCAACTAGGGCGCATCTAGGGCGTCCAGGCGCAACTAGGGCGCAACTAGGGTGCAACTAGGGCGCAACTAGGGTGCAACTAGGGCGCAACTAGGGTGCAACTAGTGTGTAACTAGGACGCAACTAGGGCGCGACTTGGGCGCAACTAGGGCGCAACTAGGGTACATATAGGGCTTAACTAGGGCGCAACTAGGGCGCAATTAGGGCGCAACTGGGGGCAACTAGGGCGCAACTAGGGCGCAACTAGGGTACATATAGGGCTTAACTAGGGCGCAACTAGGGCGCAATTAGGGCGCAACTGGGGGCAACTAGGGCGCAACTAGGGCGCAACTAGGTTGCAACTAGGGCACAACTAGGGCGCAACTAGGGCGCAACTAGAGCGGAACTAGGGTGCAACTAGTGGGCAACTAGGGCGCAACCAGGGCGCGACTAGGGCGCGACAAGGGCGCGACTTGGGCGCAACTAGGGCGCAACTCGGACACAACTAGGACGCAACTAGGGCGCAATTACGGTCCAATTAGGGGCAGCGAGGGTGCAACTAGGGCGCAACTAGGGCGCAACTAGGGTGCAACTAAGGCGCAACTAGGACACAACTAGGGCGCAACTAGGGCCCAAGTAGGGCGCAACTAGGGCGCAACTAGGGCGTAACTAGGGTGCAACTAAGGCACAAATAGGGTGCAAATAGGGCACAAGTTGGACGCAACTAGGGCGCAAGTAGGGTATAACTAGGGCGTAGCTAGTGTCCAACTGAGGCACAACTAGGGCGCAACTAGGGCGCAACTAAGACGCAACTAGTGTGCAAGTAGGGCGTAACTAGGGCGGAAGTAGGACGCAAGTAGGGCGCAACTAGGGCACAACTAAGGCGCAACAAGGGCGCAACTAGGGCACAACTAGGGCGCAACTAGGGCGCAACTAGGGTGCAACTAGGGTGCAGCTAGGGCGCAACTAGGGCGCAACTAGAGTGCAACTAGGGCGCAACTAGGACGCAACTAGGACACAACTAGGGCGCAACTAGGACGCAACTAGGACGCAACTAGGGCGCAACTATAGCGCAACTAGGGCGCAACTAGGACGCAACAAGGGCGCAACGAGGGCGCAACTAGGACGCAATTAGGGCGCAACTAGGGCGCAACTAGGGCGCAACTAGGACGCAACTAGGACACAACTAGGGCGCAACTAGGACGCAACTAGGACGCAACTAGGGCGCAACTATAGCGCAACTAGGGCGCAACTAGGACGCAACAAGGGCGCAACGAGGGCGCAACTAGGACGCAATGAGGGCGCAAAAAGGGCGCAACTAGGGCGCAACTAGGGCGCAACTAGGGAAAACTAGGGTGCAACTAGGCTGCACCTAGGGTGCAACTAGGGCGCAAGTAGAGCACAACTTGGGCACAACTAGGACGCAACCAGGTCGCAACTACGGCGTAACTAGGGTGCAACTAGGGCGCAACTAGGGTGCAACTAGGGCGCAACCGGGGCGCAACCAGGGCGCAACTAGGGCGCAACTAGGGCACAACTAGGGCGCAACTATGGCGCAACTATGTTGCAACTAGTGTGCAAGTTGGGCGCAACTAAGGTGCAACTAAGGCGCAACAAGCGCGCAAGTAGGGCACAAGTATGACGCAACAAGGACGCAAATAGGGCAAAACTAGGGCGTAGCTAGTGCCCAAATAAGGCACAACTAGGACGCAAGAAGGGTGTCAGTAGGACACAAGAAGGGTGCAATAAGGGCACAAAAAGGATGCAACGAGAGCGCAACTAGGGCACAACTAGGGCGCAACTAGGGCGTGACAAGGGCGCAACTAGGGCACGACTAGGGCGTAACTAGGGCGCAACTAGGACGCAACTAGGGTGCAACTAGGGTGCAATTATGGTACAACTAGGGCGCAACTAGGGCACAACTAGGGCACAACTAGGGCGCAACTAGGACGCAAATAGGTCGCAACTGTGAGAAAAGAGTACAAGCCTCACATGGCGAGTTCCGGATTCACCTCGTATCCCTCTGTTCTCCTCTACCCCTCTCGGGTCAGGATAGTGAACCGAGAGTTACCCAGATACCAGCATTCGCGAGTGCTCATCTCCAGCTCGGTGTAATACTGACAAACGGCTCACTGACGTTTGATAAGCGGCCACGTCCAGCCAACGTCAGGCCCGCGCTCGATAACGGTCGGTACCTGACGTCCACTATTGGTTGGATCATGGACAACTGATGTAGGTCGATGCGGTGCGGTTTCGTGCTACATGACAACGATGCGAGACCACCGCTCCCGCACGAACGCCTCCAGACAGCAGCACGAAGGCAAGGTGCAACCTCACCAAGCTTCAACACGCTGCACCGTGCAAAGGCACGGAGCGCTCCAGCACCGAACAGCAGTAACAAGAGAAGGCAGATGGATGCGACTCCACGCTTCGCACCGCCCACCATGATTCCAACCTATTTCGTCCCACGGGACAACCTAGACCTAGGACATTCCTAGCTAGTACTTAGACTGATGTCACACTGCTCTGTTTCTTACCTCTGTTCAGTTTCCTTCTATCAATCAGTCCATTCATTCGTTTCCATCATCCTTGATGGCCCCCTGCTGGCTGTGCCGCCTGCCATCTTGTCTTTGCCGTTGCCCGTCGTAAGGCTGATGCACTCCCTCTTTCATTTTGGTCTCTCGCCGTTGCCCGCCGCCAGGGTGAGGCACTCAAGGTTTCAGTTACTTCAAGGCATCTCCGTCGCTAAGTCGCTTCGCTCCGTCGCACCCGCATCACTCTGCCGAGGCGCCCCTACCTCCGAAGCGCCCGTGCCCATCAGCACTGCGCCCACTCCATTGGATGCTGAAGCTTGCCCCGCTGGCATGCCCGCACCACTGCTTAACCGTGCTGAGAGTCTCCTCTTCGTCATGTGCTCCTCCTTTGCGTCCACATTGCCCTGCCTCGATGACATCAGCAAGACGTCAACTCTCTATAGCTTTGTCGATGCTACTGCTTCTTCCTCATCTACATGTCTAACTTGTTCTATGCTCATAACAATTTCCTGACATGGTATCAGAGCAGAGCGAAAGATTCTGAGCATCATTGCCTCCTCCATCCGCCGCCTACAGCCCTGACGCCCGAACCGCCGAGCTGCGCTGTGCCGTCCCTTCAAGCCAACCGAATCTCGATCAACACCTTCTTCCTCTCTCATCTGCAACGGCAAACGAGTTGTGTATGGGCATAACTCTGGAGCCATTGTAGGCAGCCATCCTCTTCATCACAGCTGACGCCATCATCCTGAAGCGCGCCTCCGCCATCAGACACTATCGCAGCAACAGCAGCAGCGAACCTCTCAAGCAAGCAGTAGATCACCTCTGTCGCATCACGCACAGCAAGCTCTTCTCTGCGACACTGCAAACTACAGCACACTCTTCCCAGCAGCAACAGGAACAGCATGGCCTGTGTGGTATGCAACATACCACACTTAAGTGACATCAGCCCACAAGCGCACTTCTGTCAGACTCAGTATGAGTCAACTTGCATCATTGTGCTCTGCCCTCTTTCAAACCTGTTTGCAATTTGGTGGCATCTCATCATGCCTCTGTTATGGGCCATCGGTCATCTCGAAGGAGTTATCCATGGCCTCCTCCATCGCAGATCAACGCACAGGACACCACCCTCCGGATCACCAGCAGCAGTAACCTGCATCACTCCCTCTACAGCAGCTACATCGGCCGTTCCTGAAACCTCATCTGAACAGTCAGCTCCGCCGCCACAGCACATCCGAAATGAAGACATTCATATCGACTTAACTTACGACAAAGCAACACTCCTTCTCGCAGCTAGGTAATACGCCATTCCCTGCAGCTGTTCACTGTGCTCCATCTCTCCTTCAACCTGCACTGACACAAGTCCCTCCAGCCAGCCTGTACCATCTACTATTGCCGACTACGTTCTGCCAACCTTCAACTGGACAACATCCTTCATGCCAGAAGAAGTCAATGCGTTCATGATCGCATTCTACGGAAAAGCTATCCTACCAGGAGGCGACCGACAACCCGTTGTCTCTACTTCCTCAACCAATGACAAGCTCCGCAGCAGACCTTCCTCCGCCTATGACTCTAGAAAATCCCCTACTACCTACATTCCTCCACACAAGCGTCGAGTCTCAACCTCCCTCGCAACAGCATCTTCGGCCTATGAAGCCAGCACCATCAGTTCCTCCACCGACAACAAAATCCTCAGCAACTCAGCCTTGACTGACGACGGGAACAGATCCCTCAGCATCTACATCCCTCCTCAAACACATTCACAAAGCATACCTGGAACAGCATCTGCAACATTGGCAACATCAACAACATGCAACCTCATTGGAGCACCAAAACCAGAACCGTGCACAAATACTACGGCCTCTAATACAGCAGCATCCCTGGAACCGTCACCAACCATGCTCCCTCCTTCACACACCATGAGTGATGTCCCGGCGCTATCCTTGCCACAATACATACGCTAATCTCCTGTCCACTCAACGGTCCGAAGTCTGGCCCCTTTCCCCACCAACAACTGTAGCCGAAACTGCCTCATACCAGCACCTGCTTCTCCAACCATGATGGTACCAACTATCAGCAACACCATTCTGCAGGGACGACTCCTCCTTTGGGTAGCACCTCTTTACCCCTGGCCTCACTCAGGACCTCCATCCACCACCATCGACTGCTGGCTACTTCCCAAACATCTTCGCACAACAAACTACTATTCAATAAATCCTTTCTTCAGAACAGCACCACCTGCAGCACCTTTTTTGCACCCTCCAAGGACTAGGAGCAGGGAGTCCTCGTAGTGCGGCACGTTACAGCCCTCACCCACGTTTCACAAAGGTTACCCGCATCATGTCGAGGTGGAACCAAGCTTTGCCGCTCGTCATCAAGTACGCCCACCAGAACCTCCTGGGCAATCAAACAAGTGCAGCAACATCCCCAGTCCAACTTATCACCCTGTGATCTTGAGGGGGGCCGTCAGAAAAGAGTACAAGACTCACATGGCGAGTTCCGGATTCACCTCGTACCCCTCCGTTCTCCTCTACCCCTCTCGGGTCAGGATAATGAACCGAGGATTACCCAGATACCCAGCACTCGCGAGTGCTCATCTCCAGCTCGGTGTAATACTGACAAACGGCTCGCTGACGCCTGATAAGCGGCCACGTCCAGCCAACATCAGGCCCGCGCTCGATAACGGTCGGTACCTGACATCCACGATCGGTTCGATCATGGACAACCGGTCTAGGTCGATGCGGTGCGGTCCGCGCTACATGACAACGATGCGAGACCACCGCTCCCGCACGAACGCCTCCGGACAACAGCACGAAGGCAAGGTGCAGCCTCGCCAAGCCTCAACATGCGGCACCGTGCAAAGTCACGGAGCGCTCCAGCACCGAACAGCAGCAACAGCAGAAGGCAGATGGCTGTGACTCCACGCTTCGTACCGCCCACCATGAGTCCAACCTATTCCGTCTCACGGGACAACATCGACCTATGATATTCCTAGCTAGTACTTAGACTAATGTCAAACTGCTCTATTTCTTGCATCTGTTCAGTTTCCTTCTATCCATCAGTCCATTCATTCATTTCCAGCATCTTTGTTGCCCGCCTGCTGGTTGTGGTGCCTGCCATCTTGTCTTTGCCGTTGCCCGCCGTAAGGCTGAGGCACTCCCTCTTTCATTCTGGTCTCTCGCCGTTGCCCGCCGCCAGGGTGAGGCACTCAAGCTTTCACTTACTTCAAGGCATCTCCGTCACTCCGTCGCTACGCTCCGTCGCGCCCGTATCACTCAGCCGAGACGCCCCTACCTCCGCAGCGCCTGTGCCCATCAGCACTGCGCCCACTCCATTGGATGCTGAGCCTTGCCCCGCTGGCATGCCCGCACCACTGCCACACCGTGCTCATGGTCTCCTCTTTGTCACGTGCTCCTCCTTTGCGTCCACATTGCCGTGCCTCGATGACATCAGCAAGATGTCAGCTATCTGCAGCTTCGTCGATGCTTCTGCCTCTTCCTCATCTGCATGTATAACTTGTTCCATGCTCATAACAATTTCCTTACAGCAACAAGGGTGTAAATAGGGTGCAACTAGGGTGCAACTAGTGCGCAACTAGGGCGCAACTAGGGTGCAACTAGGGCGCAACTAAGGCGCAATTAGGGCGCGACTAGGGCGCGACTAAGACGCAACTAGGGCGTGACTAGGACGCGACTTGGGCGCAACTAGGGCACAACTAGGGCGCAACTAAGGCGCAACTAGGGCGCAACTAGGGCGCAATTAGGGCGCAACTGGGGGCAACTAGGGCGTAGCTAGTGCCCAACTAAGGCGCAACTAGGGCACAAGTAGGACGCCAATAGGGTGTAAGTTTGGTGTAATAAGGGCATAAGAAGGGCGCAACTAGGGTGCAACTAGGGTGCAACTAGGACACACCTAGGGGACAAGTAGAGCGCAACTAGGGTGCAACTAGGGTGCAAGTAGGGCGCAAGTAGGGCGCAACTAGGGCGCATCTAGGACGCAACTAGGGCGCATCTAGGGCGCAACTAGGGTGCAACTAGTGTGCAAACTGGGCACAACTAGGGCGCAACTAAGGCGCAACTAGGGTGCAAGTAGGGCGCAACTAGAGCGCAACTAGGGTGCAACTAGGGCGCATCTAGGGCGCAACTAGGGCGCAAGTAGGGTGCAACTAGGGTGCAACTAGAGCGCACGTATGGCACGACTAGGGCGCAACTAGGATGCAACTAGTGTGCAAGTTGGGCGCAACTAAGGCGCTACTAAGGTGCAACTAGCGCGCAAGTAGGGCACAAGTAGGACGCAATTAGTGCGCAACTAGGGCACAACTAGGGCGTAGCTAGTGCCCAAGTAAGGCACAACTAGGGCGCAAGTAGGGTGCCAGTAGGCCGCAAGTAGGGTGATATAAGGGCGCAAATAGGGTGCAACTAGGGTGCAACTAGGGCGCAACTAGGGCGTAACCAGGGTGCAACTAGGGCGCGAGTAGGGCGTAACAAGGGAGCAACAAGGGCGCACCTAGGGCACAACTAGGGCGCAACTAGGGCGCAACTAGGGCGTAACTAGGGCGCAACTAGGGCGCAACTAGGGCACAACTAGGCCGCGTCTAGGGCACAACTAAGGCACAACAAGGGCGCAAATACGGTGCAACTAAGGCGTAACTAGGGCGCAAGTAGGGGACAAGTAGGACGCAACTAGGGCGTAGCTAGGGTACGACTACGGCGTAGCTAGTGCCCAACTGAGGCGCAACTAGGGCGCAAGTACGGCGCAAGTAGGGCGTAAGTAGGGTGCAACTAGGGCGCAACTAGGGCGTAACTAGGGCGCAACTAAGGCACAACTAGGACACAACTAGGTCGCAACTAGGACGCAACTAGGGCGCAACTAGGGCACAACTAGGGCACAACCAGGGCGCAACTAGTGCACAACCAGGGTGCAACCAGGGCGCAACTAGGGCGCAACTAGGGCACAACTAGGGTGCAACTACGGCGCAACTGGGGCGCAACTAGGGTGCAACTAGGGCGCAACTAGGGCGCGACTAGGGCGCAAGTAGGACGCAAGTAGGGCACTAGTAAGACGCAACTAGGGCGCAACTAGGGCACAACTAGGGCGTAGCTAGTGTCCAACTAAGGGGCAACTAGATCGCAAGTAGGGCGCCAGTAGGGCGTAAGTATGGTCCATTGAGGGCGCAAGAAGGGCGAAACTTGGATGCAACTAGGGCGCAACTAGGACGCGACTAGGGCGCAAGTAGGGCGCAACTAGGGCGTATCTAGGGCGTAAGGAGGGCGCAAGTAGGGTGCACCTAGGGCACAAATAAGGCACAAATAGGGCGCAACTAGGGCGCAACTAGGGCACAACTAGGGCGCAACTAGAGCGCAACTAGGGCACAACTAGGACGTAACTAGCACGCAGCTAGGGCGCAACTAGGGTGCAACTAGGGCACAACTAGGGCGCAACTAGGGCGCAACAAGGACGCAATGAGGGCGTAGCTAGGGCGCGACGAGGACGCAACGAGGGCGCAACTAGGGCGTAACTAGGGTGCAACTAGGGTGCAACTAGGGTGTAACTAGGGCGCTTCTAGGGTGTAACTAGGGCGCAACTAGGGCACAACTAGGGCACAACTAGGTCGCAACTAGGGCACAACTAGGGCGCAACTAGGGTGCAACTAGGGTGTAACTAGGGTGTAACTAGGGCGCTTCTAGGGTGTAACTAGGGCGCAACTAGGGCACAACTAGGGCGCAACTAGGGTGCAACTAGGGTGTAACTAGGGTGTAACTAGGGCGCTTCTAGGGTGTAACTAGGGCGCAACTAGGGCACAACTAGGGCACAACTTGGTCGCAACTAGGGCACAACTAGGGCGCAACTAGGGTGCAATTAGGGCGCAACTGGGGCGCAACCGGGGCGCAACTAGGGCGCAACTAGGGCACAACTAGGGCGAAACTAGGGCGTAACTAGGGTGCAACTAGTGTACATGTTGGTCGCAACTAAGGCGCAACTAAGGCGCAACTAGCGCGCAAGTAGGGCACAAGTAGGACGCAACTAGAACACAATTACGGCACAGCTAGGGCGTAGCTAGTACCCAACCAAGGCACAACTAGGGCGCAAGAAGGGTGCCAGTAGGGCGCAAGTAAGGTGCAATAAGGGCACAAATAGGGTGCAACTAGAGTGCAACTAGGGAGCAATTAGGGCGCAACTAGGTCGTGACTAGGGCGCGACTAGGTTACGACTAGGACGCAACAAGGTCGCAACTAGGACGCAACTAGGGCGCAACTAGGGTGCAACTAGGGTATAACTAGGGCGCAACTAGGGCGCAACATGGACGCAACTATGGCGCAACTAGGGCGCAACTAGGGCGCAACTAGGGCGCATCAAGGGTGCAACTAGAGTGCAAGTAGGACAAAAGTAGGGCGCAAGTAGGGCGCGACTACGGCACAAGTGGGGCACAACTAGGGCGTAACAAGGGCGCAACTAGGGTGCAACTTGAGCGCAACGAGGGCGCAATGAGGGCACAACGAGGGTGCAACAAGGGTGCAACAAGGGCGCAACTAGGGCGCAACTAGGGCACATCTAGGGTGAAACTAAGGCGCGACTAGGGCGCAACTAGGGCGCGACTATGGCACGACTAGAGCGCGACTAGGGCGCGACTAGGGCGCGACTTGGGCACAACTAGGGTGCAACTAGGACGAAACTAAGGCGCAACTAGGGTGCAACTAGGACGCAATAAGGGCGCAACTGGGGAAAACTAGGGTGCAACTAGGGCGCAACTTGGGCGCAACTAGGGCGCAACTAGGGCACAACTAGGGCACAACTAGGGCGCAACTAGGACGTACCTAGGGCGCAGCTAGGGCGCAACTAGGGCGAAACCAAGGCGCAACTATGGGCGCAAAAATGGCACAAGTAGGACTCAACTAGGGTGCAACTAGGGTACAACTAGGGCGTAGCTAGTGCCCAACTGAGGCGCAACTATTGCGCAACTAGGACGCAACTAGGGTGTAACTTGGGCGCAACCAGGGCGCAACCAGGGCGCGTACTCATGGCGCAACTAGGTCACAACTAGGGTGCAACTAGGGTGCAACTAGGGTGCAACTAGTGTGCAAGTTGGGCGCAACTAAGGTGCAACAAAGGCGTAACTAGCACGCAAGTAGGGCACAATTAGGATGCAACTAGGGCGCAACTAGGGTACAACTTGGGCGTAGCTAGTGCCCAACTAAGGCACAGCTAGGGCGCAAGTAGGGTGTAACAAGGGCTCAAATATGGTGCAACTAGGGCGCAACTAGGGCGCAACTAGGGCGCGACTAGGGCGCGACTAGGACATAACTAGGGTGCAACTAGGGCGCAAGTAGGGCGCAACTAGGGCGCAAGTAGGGCGCAACTAGGGTGCAACTAGGGCGCAACTAGGACACAACTAGGGTGCAACTAGGGCGCAACTAGGGCGCAACTAGGGTGCAACTAGGACGCAAGTAGGACGCAAGTAGGGCGCAAGTAGACCCGGCCTCCGTTTGTGTGACCCGGCTTTGGTTTCTGTGACCCGGCTTTGGTTTCTGTGACCCAGCTTTGCTTTCTATGACCCGGCTTTGGTTTATGTGACCCGGCTTTGGTTTCTTTGACCAAGCTTTGGTTTCTCTGAGCCCGCTTTGGTGTCTATGATCCGGCTTTGGTTTCTGTGACCTGGCTTTGGTTTCTGTGACCCGGCTTTGGCTTCTGTGACCCGGCGTTGGTTTCCGTGACCTGGCTTTGGTTTTTGTGACCTGGCTTTGGTTTATGGGACCGTTTTTGGTTCCTTTGACCCGGCTTTGGTTTCTGTGACCCGACTTTGGTTTCTGTGACCCGGCTTTGGGTTTTGTGACCCGGCTTTCTGTGACCCGGCTATGGTTTCTGTGACCTGGCGTTGGTTTCTGTGACCCGGCTTTGATTTGTGTGACCCGGCTTTGGTTTCTGTGACCCGGCTTTGGTTTCTGTGACCCGGTTTTGGTTT
>SZWC01005551.1:60576-81399 GCA_023375785.1 Penium margaritaceum
AGTTGCGCCCTAGTTGCGCCCTAGTTGCGCCCTAGTTGCGCCCTAGTTGCGCCCTACTCTCACCCTTGTTGCACCATTGTTGCGCCCTCGTTGCGCCCTTGTTGCGCCCTAGTTGCGCCCTAGTTACGTCCTAGTTGTGCCCCACTTGCGCCGTAGTTGCGCCCTACTTGTGCCCTACTTGTGCCCTACTTACGCCCTAGTTGCACCATAGTTGCGCCCTAGTTGTGTCCTAGTTGTACCCTAGTTGCGTCCTAGTTGCACCCTAGTTGCACCCTTGTTGCGCCCTAGTTGCGCCCTTGTTGCGTCCTAGTTGCGCCCTAGTTACGACTTGCTTGCACCCTTGTTGCGCCCTAGTTGCGCCCTAGTTACACCCTAGTTGCGCCCTAGTCGCGCCCTAGTTGCGCCCTAGTTGTGCCCTAGTTGCGCCCTAGTTGCACCTTACTTGCGCCCTTATTGCACCCTACTTGCGCCCTATTGGCAACCTACTTTCACCCTAGTTGTGCCTTAGTTGGACTCTAGCTACGCCCTAGTTGTGCCCTAGTTGCGCCCTAGTTACGTCCTACTTGCGCCCTACTTGCGTGCTAGTTGCGCCTAAGTTGCGCCTTAGTTGCACCGAACTTGCACACTAGTTGCACCCTAGTTGCGCACTAGTTGCACCCTAGTTGCACCCTAGTTGCGCTCTAGTTGCGCCCTGGTTGCACCCTACTTGCGCCCTAGTTGCGCCCTACTTGCGCTCTAGTTGCACACTACATGCGCCCAAGTTTTCCTAAGTTGCGCCCTAATTGCGCCAAACTTGCAAACAAGCTGCACCCTAGTTGCGCCCTAGTTGCACCCTAGTTGCGCCCTTCTTGCACCCTTATTGCACCAAACTTACACCCGTCTGGCGCCCTACTTGCGCCCTAGTTGCGCCTTAGTTGGGCACTAGCTACGCCCTAGTTGCGCCCTAGTTGCGCCCTAGTTGCGTCCAAGTCACGTCCTAGTCGTGCCCTGGTCGCGCCCTGGTCGCGCCCTAGTTGCGCCCTAGTTGCGCCCTACTTGCGCCCCAGTTGCGCCCTAGTTGCGCCCTAGTTGCGCCCCACTCTTGCCCTAGTTGCGCCTCAGTTGGGCACTAGCTACGCCCTAGTTGTACCCTAGTTGCGCCCTAGCTGCGTCCTACTTGTGCCCTACTTGCACCCTGGTTGAGCCTTAGTTGCGCCTTAGTTGCGCCTTAGTCACGCCTTAGCTGTGCCCTATTTGCGTCCAAGTAGCGCCCTAGTTGTGCCCTAGTTGCACCCTAGTTGCGCCCTTGTTGCGCCCTAGTTGTGCCCTAGTTGCGCCCTTGTTGCGCCCTTGTTGCGTCCTCGTTGCGCCCTTGTTGCGCCCTCGTTGTGCCCTTGGTACGCTCAAGTTGCGCCCTAGTTGCGCCCTTGTTACGCCCTAGTTGTGCCCCACGTGTGCCATAGTTGCGCACTACTTGCCCCCTACTTGCGCCCTACTAGCGCCCTAGTTGCACCCTGGTTGCATCCTAGTTGCGCCCTAGTTGTGCCCTAGTTGCGCCCTAGTTTCGCCCTTGTTGCGTCCTAGTTGTGCCCTAGTTGCGTCCTAGTTGTGCCCTAAATGCGCCCTAGTTGCGCCCTAGTCGCGTCATAGTCAAGTCCTAGTCGCGCCCTAGTCACGCCCTAGTTTCTCTCTAGTTGCGCTCTAGATGCGCCCTATTTTGGCCCTTATTGCACCCTACTTGCGCCCTACTGGAACCCTTCTTGCGCCCTAGTTGTGCCTCTGTTGGGCACTAGCTACGTCCTAGTTGTGCCCTAGTTGCGCCCTAGTTGCGTCCTACTTGTGCCCTACTTGCGCGCTAATTGCGCCTTAGTTGCGCCTTAGTTTCCCCCAACTTGCACACTAGTTGCACCCTAGTTGCGCCCCAGTTGCGCCCTAGATGTGCCCTAGTTGCACCCTAGCTGCGCCCTACTTGTGCCCTAGCTGCGCCCTAGTTGCGCCCTAGTTGCGCCTTAGTTTCGCCATAGTTGCGCCCTACTTGCGCCCTACTTTCGCCCTAGTTGCGCCTCAGTTGGGCGTTAGCTACGTCCTAGTTGTACCCTAGTTGCGCCCTAGCTGCGTCCTACTTGTGCCCTACTTGCGCCCTAGTTGCGCCTTAGTTGCGCCGTAGTTGCGCCTTCGTTGCACCTCAGTTACGCCTTAGTTGCGCCCAAGTTGCATCCAAGTTGGTTTCTGTGCTCCGGCTTTGGTATGATGACCCGGCTTTGGTTTATGTGACCCGGCTTTGGTTTCTGTGATTCGGCTTTGTTGTCTGTGACCCGGCTTTAGTTTTTGTGACCCAACTTTGGTTTCTATGACCCGGCTTTGGTTTCAATGACCCGGCTTTGGTTTCCATGACTTGGCTTTGGTTTCCGTGACCCGGCGTTGGTTTCTGTGACCCGACTTTGGTTTCCGTGACCCGGCTTTGGTTTCTGTGACCCGGCTTCCGTTTCTATGACCGGGCTTTGGTTTCTGTGCTCCGCCTTTGGTTCGTTGACCCGGCTTTGGATTATGTGACCCGGCTTTGGTTTCTGTGATTCGGCTTTGGTTTCTGTGACCCGGCTTTGTTTTCTGTGACCCGGCTTTGGTTTCTGTGACCCGGCTTTGGCTTCTATGACCCGGCTTTGGTTTCTGTGACCCGGCTTTGGTTTCTGTGACCCGGCGTTGGTTTATGTGACCCGACCTTGGTTTCCGTGACCCGGCTTTGGTTTCTGTGACCCGCCTTTCATTCTTCTGACCTGGTTTTGGTTTCTGTGACCCGGCCTTGGTTTCTGTGATCCGGCTTTGCTTTCTGTGACCCGGCTTTGCTTCCTGTGACTCGGCTTTTGTTTCTGTGACCCGGCTTTGGTTTCTATGACCCGGCTTTGGTTTCTATGACCCGGCTTTGGTTTCTATGACCCGGCTTTGGTTTCTATGACCCGGCTTTGGTTTCTATGACCCGGCTTTGGTTTCTATGACCCGGCTTTGGTTTCTATGACCCGGCTTTGGTTTCTATGACCCGGCTTTGGTTTCTATGACCCGGCTTTGGTTTCTATGACCCGGCTTTGGTTTCTATGACCCGGCTTTGGTTTCTATGACCCGGCTTTGGTTTCTATGACCCGGCTTTGGTTTCTATGACCCGGCTTTGGTTTCTGTGACCCGGCTTTTGTTTCTGTGACCCGGCTTTGGTTTCTGTGACCCGGCTTTAGTTGCTGTGAACCGGCTTTGGTTTCTGTGACCTGGCTTTTGTTTCAATGACCCGGCTTTGGTTTCTATGACCCGGATTTGGTTTATGTGACCCGGCTTTGATTTCTGTGACCCGGCTTTGGTTTTTGTGACCCGGCTTTGGTTTCTGTGACCTGGCTTTGGTTACTGTAACCCAGCTTTGGTTACTATGATCCGGCTTCGGTTTATGTGATCCGGCTTTGGTTTCTTTGATCCGGATTTAGTTTTGGTGGCAAGGCTTTGGTTTCTGTGACCTGGCTTTAGTTTGTGTGATCCGGCTCTGGTTTCCGTGATCCGGCTTTGGTTTACGTGACCCGGCTTTGGTTATTATGACCCGGCTTTGGTTTCTGTGACCCGGCTTTGGTTTCTGTGACCCGGCTTTGGTTTCTGTGACCCGGCTTTGGAAACTGTGACCCGGCTTTGGTTTCTGTGACCTGGCTTTGGTTTCTGTGACCCGGCTTTGGTGTTTGTGACCCGGCTTTGGTTTGTGTGACCCGGCTTTAGTTGCTGTGACCCGGCTTTGGTTTTTGTGACCCGCCTTTATTTTCAATGACCCGGCTTTGGTTTCTATGACCCAGATTTGGTTTCTGTGACCCGGCTTTGATTTCTGTGACCCGGCTTTGGTTTTTGTGACCCAGCTTTGGTTTCTGTGACCCGGCTTTGGTTTCTGTGACCCAGCTTTGGTTACTATGATCCGGCTTCTGTTTCTGTGATCCGGCTTTGGTTTCCGTGACCCGGCTTTGGTTTTTGTGGCCAGGCTTTACTGTAACCCGGCTTTGGTTTGTGTGATCCGGCTCTGGTTTCTGTCATCCGGCTTTGGTTTAAGTAACCCGGCTTTGGTTTCTGTGACCTAGGTTTGGTTTCTGTGACCCGGCTTTGGTTTCTGTGACCTGGCTTTGGTTTCTGTGAACCGGCTTTGGTGTCTGTGACCCACCTTTGGTCTCTATGACCCGTCTTTGGTTTCTGTGACTTGGCTTTGGTTTCTGTGAACCGGCTTTGGTTGCTGCAACCCCGCTTTGGTGTTTGTGATCAGGCTTTGGTTTCTGGGACCCAACTGTGGTTTCTGTGGCCTGGCTTTGGTTTCTTTGACCTGGCTTTGCTTTCTGTGACCCGGCTTTGGTTTCTGTGACCCGGCTTTGGTTTCTGTAATTTGGCTTTGGATTATGTGACCCGGCTTTGGTTTCTGTGACCCGGCTTTGGTTTTTGTGACTCGTCTTTGGTTGTTGTGACCTGGCTTTGGACCCTCTGTCACCCGGCTTTGGTTTATGTGACCCGGCTTTGGCTTATGTGACCCAGCTTTGTTTTCTGTAATACGGCTTTGGTTTCTGTGACCCGGCTTTGGTTTCTGTGACCCGGCTTTGGTTTTTGTGACTCGTCTTTGGTTTCTGTGAACTTGCTTTCGACCCTATTTGACACCGATTTGGTTTATGTGACCCGGCTTTGGTTTCTCTGACTCGTCTTTGGTTTCTTTGACCCGACTTTGGACCCTCTATGACCCAGCTTTGGTTTCTGTGACCCGGCTTTGGTTTCAGTGACCCAACTTTGGTTTCTGTGACTCGGCTTTGGTTTATATGACCCTGCTTTGGTTATTGTGACCCATCTTTGGTTTCTGTGACCTGGCTTTGGTTTTTGTGACACGGCGTTGGTTTCGGTGACCCGGCTTTGGTTTTTGTAACCCGGCTTTGGTTTCTGTGACCCGGCTTTGGACCCTCTAGGACCCGGCTTTGGTTTCTGTGACCCGGCTTTGGAAACTGTGACCCGGCTTTGGTTTCTGTGACCTGGCTTTGGTTTCTGTGACCCGGCTTTGGTTCTTGTGACCCGGCTTTGGTTTATGAGACCCAGCTTTGGTTTCTCTGACCCGGCTTTGGTTCCTGTGACCCGGCTTTGGTTTCTGTGACCCGGCTTTGCAAACTGTGACCCGGCTTTGGTTTCTGTGACCTGGCTTTGGTTTCTGTGACCCGGCTTTGGTTCTTGTGACCCGGCTTTGGTTTATGAGACCCAGCTTTGGTTTCTCTGACCCGGCTTTGGTTCCTGTGACCCGGCTTTGGTTTCTGTGACCCGGCTTTGGTTTCTGTGACCCGGCTTTGGTTTCCGTGACCCGGCTTTGGTTTCCGTGACCTGGCTTTGGTTTCTGTGACCCTACTTTGGTTTCTGTGACCGGCTTTGGTTTATGTGACCTGGCTTTGATTTCCGTGACCCGGCTTTTGTTTTTGTGACCCGGCTTTGGTTTCTGTGACCCGGCTTTGGTTTCTGTGATCCAGCTTTGGTTTCTGTGACCAAGCTTTGGTTTCTGTGACCCGGCTTTGGTTTCTTTGAAACGGCTTTGATTTATGTGATCCGGCTTTTGTTAGTATGACCCGGCTTTGGTATTTGTGACCTCGCTTTGATTTCTGTGACCCAGCTTTAGTTGCTGTGACCCGGCTT
The DNA here is from genome assembly GCA_023375785.1 of Penium margaritaceum. Taxonomy (NCBI): domain Eukaryota; kingdom Viridiplantae; phylum Streptophyta; class Zygnematophyceae; order Desmidiales; family Peniaceae; genus Penium; species Penium margaritaceum. The sequence continues at coordinate 66,220 of SZWC01005551.1, forward strand.
TGGTTTATGTGACCCGGGCGGGTCACGGAAACCAAAGACGAGTCACAAAAACCAAAGCCGGGTCACAGAAACTAACGCCGGGTGACAAAAACCAAAGCCGGGTCACAGAAACCAAAGACGGGTCACAGAAACCAAAGCCGGGTCACAGAAACCAAAGCCGGGTCACAGGAACCAAAGCCGGGTCACAGAAACCAAAGCCGGGTCACAAACACCAAAGCCGGGTCACATAAACCAAAGCCAGGTCACAGAAACCAAAGCCGGGTCACAGAGGGTCGAAAGCCGGGTCCCAGAAACCAAAGACGAGTCACAAAAACCAAAGCTGGGTCACAAAAACCAAAGCCGCGTCACAGAAATCAAAGCCAGGTCACAGAAACCAAAGCCGGGTCATAGAGGGTCCAATGCCGGATCACAGATGCCAAAGATGAGTCACAGAAACCAAAGCAAGGTCACACCAACCAGAGCGGGGTCACAAAAGCCAAAGTCGGGTCACAAAAAGCAAAGCTGGGTCCCGTAAACCAAAGCCGGGTCATTAAAACCAAAGCCGGGTCACAAAACCAAAGCCGGGTCATAGAAACCAAAGCCGGGTCATAGAAACCAAAGCCGGGTCATAGAAACCAAAGCCGGGTCATAGAAACCAAAGCCGGGTCATAGAAACCAAAGCCGGGTCATAGAAACCAAAGCCGGGTCATAGAAACCAAAGCCGGGTCATAGAAACCAAAGCCGGGTTACTGAAACCAAAGCCGGGTCACAGAAACCAAAGCCAGATTACAGAAACCAAAGCCGGGTCACAGGAAGAAAAGCCGGGTCACAGACACCAAAGCCGGGTCACAGAAACCAAAGCCGGGTCATAGAAACGAAAGCCGGTCACGGAAACCAAAGCCGTGTCACATAAAAAAAAGCCGAGTCATGGTAAACAAAGCCGGGTCACAGAAAGCAAAGCCGGGACACACAAACCAAAGAGGGGTCACAGAAACCACAGCAAGGTCAGAGAAACAAAACCCGGGTCCAAAAAACCAAAGCCGGGTCAAAGAAACCAAAGCCGGGTCACATAAACCAAAGCCGGGTCACAGAAACCAAATCCGGGTCACAGAAACCAAAGCAGGGTCACAGAAACCAAAGCCAGATCACAGAAACCAAAGCGGGGTCACATAAACCAAAGCGGGATCAACGAACCAAAGCCAGAGCACAGAAACCAAAGCTCGGTCATAGGAACCAAAGCCGGGTCACAGAAACCAAAGCCGGGTCACAGAAACCAAAGCCAGGTCACAGAAACCAAAGCGGGGTCACAGAAACCAAAGCCGGGTCACAGAAACCAAAACCGGGTCACAGAAACCAAAGCCGGGTCACAGAAACCAAAGCCGGGTCACACAAACCAAAGCGGGGTCACAGAAACCATAGCAAGGTCAGAGAAACAAAACCCGGGTCCCAAAAACCAAAGCCCGGTCACAGAAACCAAAGCCGGGTCACATAAACCAAAGCCGGGCCACAGAAACCAAATCCGGGTCACAGAAACCAAAGCAGGGTCGCAGAAACCAAAGCAAGATCACAGAAACCAAAGCGGGGTCACATAAACCAAAGCGGGATCAACGAACCAAAGCTGGAGCACAAAAACCAAAGCTCGGTCATAGGAACCAAAGCCGGGTCACAGAAACCAAAGCCAGGTCACAGAAACCAAAGCCAGGTCACAGAAACCAAAGTGGGGTCATAGAAACCAAAGCGGGGTCGTACAAACTTAAGCCGGGTCACAGAAACCAAAGCCGGGTCCCAGAAACCAAAGCCAGGTCACAAAAACCAAAGCGGGGTCACAGAAACCAAAGCCGGGTCACAGAAACCAAAGCGAGGTCACAGAAACGAAAGCCGGGTAACAGAGGGTCCAAAGCCGGGTCAAAGAAACCAAAGACGAGTCACATAAACCAAAGCAGGGTCAGAGAAACCAAAGCCGGATTACAGAAACCAAAGTCGGGTCACAGAAACCAAAGCCGGGTCATTGAAACCAAAGCCGGGTCACAGAAACCAAAGCGGGGTCACAGAAACCAAAGCCGGGTCACAGAAACCAAAGCGAGGTCACAGAAACGAAAGCCGGGTAACAGAGGGTCCAAAGCCGGGTCAAAGAAACCAAAGACGAGTCACATAAACCAAAGCAGGGTCAGAGAAACCAAAGCCGGATTACAGAAACCAAAGTCGGGTCACAGAAACCAAAGCCGGGTCATTGAAACCAAAGCCGGGTCACAGAAACCAAAGCGGGGTCACAGAAACCAAAGCCGGGTCACAGAAACCAAAGCGAGGTCACAGAAACGAAAGCCGGGTAACAGAGGGTCCAAAGCCGGGTCAAAGAAACCAAAGACGAGTCACATAAACCAAAGCAGGGTCAGAGAAACCAAAGCCGGATTACAGAAACCAAAGTCGGGTCACAGAAACCAAAGCCGGGTCATTGAAACCAAAGCCGGGTCACAGAAACCAAAGCGGGGTCACAGAAACCAAAGCCGGGTCACAGAAACCAAAGCGAGGTCACAGAAACGAAAGCCGGGTAACAGAGGGTCCAAAGCCGGGTCAAATAAACCAAAGACGAGTCACATAAACCAAAGCAGGGTCAGAGAAACCAAAGCCGGATTACAGAAACCAAAGTCGGGTCACAGAAACCAAAGCCGGGTCATTGAAACCAAAGCCGGGTCACATAAACCAAAGCCGGATCACAGAAACCAAAGCTGGGTCACAGAAACCAAAGCCGGGTCAACGGACCACAGCCGGAGCACAGAAACCAAAGCCCGGTCATAGAAACCAGATCCGGGTCACAGAAACCAAAGCCGGGTCACAGAATCCAAAGCCGGATCATAGAAACCAAATCCGGGTCATAGCAACCAAAGCCAGGTCACTAAACCAAAGCCGGGTCACAGAAACCAAAGTGGTTCACACAAAACCAATGCGGGGTCACCGAAACCAAAGCCTGGTCACAGAAACCAAAGCCGGGTCCAAGAAACGAAAGCCAGGTCACAAAAACCAAAGCCGGTCACAAAACCAAAGCAGGGTCATAGAAAACAAAGCCGGGTCACAGAAACCAAAGCCGGGTCACAGAAACTAAAGCCGGGTCACAGAAACCAAAGCTGGGTCACATAAACCAAAGCTGAGTCACAGAAACCAAAGGCGAGTCACCGAAAGCAAAACTAGATCACAGAAACCAAAGCCGGGTCACAGAAACTAAAGTCGGGTCACAAAAACCAAAGTTGGGACACACAAACCAAAGCCGGGTCACAGAAACCAAATCCGGGTCACAGAAACCAAACTCGGGTCACAGAAACCAAAGCCGGGTCACCGAAACCAAAGCCGGGTCATCTAAACTTAAGCCTGGTCACAGAAACCAAAGCCGGTCACAGAAACCAAAGCCTGGTCACAGAAACCAAAGCCGGGTCACAGAAACCAAAGCCGGGTCACAGGAACCAGAACCAGGTCACAAAAACCAAAGCCATGTCACAGAAATCAAAGCCAAGTCACAGAAACCAAAGCCGAGTCACATAATCCAGAGCTGGGTCATAGCAAACCAAAGCCGGGTCACAGAAACCAGAGCCGGGTAAGAGAAACCAAAGCCGGGGCACAGAATCCAAAGCCGGGTCACTGAAACCAAAGCCGGATCACATATACCAAAGCCGGGTCACAGAAACTAAACGTCGGGACATAGAAACCAAAGCAGGGTCACAGAAACCAAAGCCAAGTCACATAAACCAAAGTCGGGACACGGAAACCAAAGCCTGTCCACAGACACCAAAGCCGGGTCACAGAAACCAAAGCAGGGTCACTGAAACCAAAGCCGGGTCACATAAACCAAAGCCGGTTCACAGAATCCAAAGCCGGGTCACAGAAACCTAAGCTGGGTCACACAAACAAAAGCCGGGTCACAGAAATCAAAGCCGATTCAAATAAACCAAAGCCGGGTCACATAAACCAAAGCCGGGTCATAGAAACCAAAGCCAGGTCACAGAAACCAAAGTCGGGTCACAAAAACCAAAGCCGGGTCACAAAAATCAAAGCCGGGTCACAGAAACCAAAGGCAGGTCACAGGAACCAAATCCGGGTCACAGAAACCAAAGCCAGGTCACAGAAACCAAACCCGGGTCACAAAAACCAAAAATGGATAACAGAAACCAAAGCCGGGTCACATAAACAAAAGCCGGGTCACATAAACCAAAGCCAGGTCACAGAAACCAAAGCCGAGTCACAGAAACCAAAGCCAGGTCAAATAAACCAAAGCCGGGTCACAAAAACTAAAGCCGGGTCATAGAAACCAATGCCGGGTCACAAAAACCAAAGCCGGGTGACAGATACCAAAGACGGGTCACGGAAACCAAAGCCGGGTCACATAAACCAAAGCCGATCACAGAAACCAAAGCCGGGTCACAGAAACCAAAACCGGGTCACATAAACCAAGGCCGGGTCACAGAAACCAAAGCCGGGTCACAGAAACCAAAACCGGGTCACATAAACCAAGGCCGGGTCACAGAAACCAAAGCCGGGTCACAGAGGGTCCAAAGCCGGGTCACAGAAACCAAAGACAAGTCTCAAAAACCAAAGCTGGATCACAGAAACCAAAGCCGGGTCACAGAAACCAAAGATGAGTCACAGAAACCAAAGCTGGGTCACAGGACCCAAAGCCGGATCACAGAAACCAAAGCCGGATTACAGAAACCAAAGCCGCGTCACAGAAACCAAAGCCGGATCACACAAACCAAAGCCGGGTCACAGAGGGTCCAAAGCTGGGTCACAGAAACCAAAGACGAGTCACAGGAACCTAAGCGGGGTCACAGAAACCAAAGCCGGGTCACAGAAACCAAAGCCGGATTACAGAAACCAAAGCCGGGTCACAAAAACCAAAGCCGGGTACAGAAACCAAAGCCGGGTCACAGCAACCAAAGCCAGGTCACAGAAACCAAAGCCGGGTCACAAAAACCAAAGCCGGGTACAGAAACCAAAGCCGGGTCACAGCAACCAAAGCCAGGTCACATTAGCAAAGCCGGGTCAAATAAACCAAAGCCGGGTCACAGAAACCACAATCAGGTCACAGAAACCAAAGCTGGATCACAAAAAACAAAGCTGGGTCACAGCAACCAAAGCCGGGTCACAGAAACCAAAGCCGGGTCACAGAAACCAAAACCGGTTCAGAGAAACCAAAGCCTGGTCACAGAAACCAAAGCCGGGTCACAAAAACCAAAGCCGGGTAACAGAAACCAAAGCTGGGTCACGGAAACCAAAGCCGAGTCACAGAAACCAAAGCCGGGTCACATAAACCAAAGCCGGATCACAGAAACCATTGCCATGTCACACAAACCAAAGCCGGGTCACAGAAATCAAAGCCTGGCCACAAAAACCAAAACTGGGTCATGGAAACCAAAGCCGGATCACAAATACCGAAGCCAGATCACAGTAACGAAAGCAGGGTCACAGTAACCAAAGCCGGGTCACGGAAACCAAAGCCGGGTCACAAAAACCAAAGCCGGGTCACGGAAATCAAAGCCGGGTCATTGAAACCAAAGCCGGGTCACAGAAACCAGAGCCGGGTCATTGAAACCAAAGCTGGGTCAAAGAAACCAAAGCCGGGTCACAGCCACCAAAGCCGGGTCACGGAAACCAAAGCCGGGTCATAGAAACCAAAGCCGGGTCACAGAAACCAAAACCAGGTCACAGAAACCAGAGCCGGGTCACAGAAACAAAAGCCGGGTCACATAAACCAAAGCCGGGACACGAAAACCAAAGCCGGGTCACAGAAACAAAAGCAGTGTCACAGAAACCAAAGCCGGTTGACTGAATCCAAAGCTGGGTCAGAGAAACCAAAGCCGGGTCACCCTAGTTGCACCCTAGTTACGCCCTAGTTGCGTCCTAGTTGCGCCCTAGTTGCGCCCTAGTTGCGCCCTAGTTGTGCCCTAGTTGCGACCTAGTCGCGCCCTAGTTGCGCCCTAGTTGCGCCCTTGTTGCGCCCTAGTTGCACCCTAGTTGCACCCAATTTACACCCTTATTGCATTCTACTTGCGCCCTACTGGCACCCTACTTGTGCCCTAGTTGTGCCTTAGTTGGGCACTAGCTACGCCCTAGTTGTGCCCTAGTTGCGTGCTAGTTGTGTCCTACTTGTGCCCTACTTGCGCGCTAGTTGCGCCTTAGTAGCGCCTTAGTTGCGCCCAACTTGTGCACTAGTTGCACCCTAGTTGTGCCCTAGTTGCGCCCTAGTTGTGCCATACTTGCGCTCTAGTTGCACCCTATTTGTACCCTACTTGCATCCTAGTTGTGCCCTAGTTGCGCCCTAGTTGGGCCATAGTTGCGGTTTAGTTGCACCATACTTGCGCCCTAGTTGCGCCTTAGTTGCGCCCTAGTTGCGCCCTAGTTGCGCCCAACTTGCACACTAGTTACACCCTAGTTGAGACCTAGTTGTGCCCTAGTTGCGCCCTAGTTGCGCCCTAGTTGCGGCCTAGTTGCGCCCTAGTTGCACCATACTTGCGCCCTACTTGCGCCTTACTTGCGCCCTAGTTGCACCCTAGTTGCGTCCTANGCCTTAGTTGCGCCCTAGTTGCGCCCTAGTTGCGCCCTAGTTGCGCCCTAGTTGCGCCCTAGTTGCGGCCTAGTTGCGCCCTAGTTGCACCATACTTGCGCCCTACTTGCGCCTTACTTGCGCCCTAGTTGCACCCTAGTTGCGTCCTACTTGTGCCCTAGGTGCGTCCTAGTTACGCCCTAGTTGCACCCTAGTTGCGCCCTTCTTGGGCCCTTATTACACCAAACTTACACCCTACTGGCGCCCTACTTGCGCTCTAGTTGCGCCTCAGTTGGGCACTAGCTACGCCCTAGTTGCCCCCAGTTGCGTCCTAATTGCACCCTAATTGCATCCTAGTTGCGCCTTAGTTGCGCCCTAGTTGCACCCTAGTTGCGTCAAAGTCGCGCCATAGTCGCGCCCTAGTCGCGCCCTAGTCGCACCCTAGTCGCGCCCTAGTTGCGCCTTAGTTCCACCCTAGTTGCACCCTAGCTGCGCTCTAGTTGCGCCCTAGTTGGGCCCTTGTTGTGCCCTAGTTGCATCCTAGTTGTGCCCTAGTTACGCCCTAGTTGCGCCCTAGTTGCGCCCTAGATGTGCCCTAGTTGCTCCCTAGTTGCGCCCTACTTGCGCCCTAGGTGCGCCCTAGTTGCGCCCTAGTTACGCCCTAGTTGCGCCTAACTTGCGCCTTAGTTGCGCCGTAGTTGCGCCCTAGTTGCGCCCTATTTGCGCCCTAGTTGCCCCCAGTTACGCCCTAATTGCGCCCTAGTTGCGTCCTAGTTGCGCCCTAGTTGCGCCCTAGTTGCACCCAAGTCGCGCACTAGTCCACCCTAGTCGCCTCCTAGTTGCGCCATAGTTGCGCCCTAGTTGCGCCCTAGTTGTGCCCTAGTTGCAACCTAGTTGCACCCTAGTTGTGCCCTAGTTGCCACCAGTTGCGCCATAATTGCGTCCTAGTTGCGCCCTAGTTGCACCCTAGTTGTGCCCTAGCTGCGCCCTACTTGCGCCCAAGTCGTGCCCTAGTCGCGCCTTAGTCACGCCCTAGTTGCGCCCTAGTTGCGCACTAGTTGCACCCTAGTTGAGTCCTAGTTGCGCCCTAGTTGCACCCTAGTTGTGCCCTAGATGCATCCTACTTGCGTCCTATTTGCGTCCTAGTTGCCCCCTAGTTGCGCCCTAGTTGCACCCGGGCACCCTAGTTGCACCATAGTTGCGCCCTACTTGCACCCTAGTTGCACCCTAGTTACGCACTAGTTGCGCCCTAGTCGCGCCCTAGTTGCGCCCTAGTTGCGCCCTAGTTGCGCCCTACATGCGCACAACTGGCGCCTACTTGCGCCTTAGTTGCGCCTCAGTTGGGCACTAGCTACGTCCTAGTTGTCCCCTAGTTGCACCCTTAGTTGCGTCTTACTTACGCCCTAGTTGCGCCATAGCTGCGCCCAAGTTGCGCCCATCTTGCAGACTAGTTGCACCCTAGTTGCACCCTAGTTGCGCCCTAATTGCACCCTAGTTGCACCCTAGTTGCGTCCTAGTTGCGCCCTAGTTGCGCCCTCGTTGCGACCTAGTTGCACTCTAGTTGCGCCCTAGTTGCGCCCTCGTTGCACCGTAGTTGCGCCCTAGTTGCACCCTAGTTGCGCCCTAGTTGCACCCTAGTTGCGCCCTAATTGCACCCTAATTACCCCTAGTTGCATCCTTGTTGCGCCCTTGTTGCGCCTTTGTTGTGCCCTAGTTGCGCCCTACTTGCGCCAGACTTGCGCCCTAGTTGTGCCCTACTTGCGCCCTAGTTGCGTCTTAGTTGCGCCCTAGTTGCGCCCTAGTTGCACCCTTCTTGCTCCCTTATTGCACCAGACATACAACCTATTGGCGTCCTACTTGCGCCCTAGTTGCGCCTCAGTTGGGCACTAGCTACGCCCTAATTTTGCCGTAGTTGCACCCTAGTTGCGTCTTACTTGCGCCCTAGTTGTGCCCTAGTTGCACCCTAGTTGCGCACTAATTGCACCCTAGTTACGCCCTAGTTGCGCCCTAGTTGCGCCCTAGTTGCGCCCTAGTTGCGCCCTGGTTGCGCACAAGTTGCAACCTACTTGCGCCCTACTTGCACCCTACTTGCGCCGTAGTTGCGCCTCAGATGGGGACTAGCTACGCCCTAGTTGTACCCTAGTTGTGCCCTAGTTGCATCATATTTGTGCCCTAGTTGCGCCTTAGTTGCGCCCTAGTTGCGCCAAAGTTGCGCCCTAGTTGCGCCCTAGTTGCGCCATAGTTGCGCCCTAGTTGCGCCCTAGTTGCATCCTAGTTGCGCCATAGTTGCGCCCTAGTTGTGCACAATTCGCGCCCTAGTCGCGCCCTAGTTGCGCCCAAGTTGTTCCCTAGTTGCGCCCACGTCACGCCCTAGTCGCGCCCTAGTTGCGCCCAAGTTGTGCCCTAGTTGTGCCTGAGTTGCACCCTAGTTGCGCCCTAGTTGCACCCTAGTTGCCCCCAGTTGCGCACTAATTGCAACCTAGTTCCGCCCTAGTTGCACCCTAGTTGCGACCTAGTTGCGCACTAGTTCCGCCCTAGTTGTGCCCTAGTTGCATTCTAGTTGCGCCCTAGTTGCGCCCTAGTTGCCCCCTAGTTGCACCCTTGTTGCGCCCGAGCGCCCTAGTTGCGCCCTAGCTGCGCCCTCTTGAACCCTAGTTGCACCCTAGTTACGCACTAGTTGCGCCCTAGTTGCGTCCTAGTTGCGCCCTAGTTGCGTCCTAGTTGCGCCTTACTCGCGCCTTTGTGGCGCCTACTTGCGCCCTAGTTGCGCCTCAGTTGGGCAATAGCTACGCCCTAGTTGTCCCCTAGTTGCGCCCTAGCTGTGTCCTACTTGCGTCCTATTTGCGCCTTAGTTGCGCCCTAGTTGCGCCCAACTTGCACACTAGTTGCGCCATAGTTGCGCTCTAGTTGCGCCCTAGTTGCGCCCTAGTTGCAACCTAGTTGCGCGCTAGTTATGCCCTCGTTGCGCCCTTGTTGCGCCCTAGTTGTACCCTAGTTGCACCCTTGTTGCGCCCTTGTTGTGCCCTAGTTGAACCCTAGTTGCGCCCTAGTTCCGCCCTAGTTGCGCCCTAGTTGCGTCCTAGTTGTGCCCTAGTTACACCCTAGTTGCACCCTAGTTGCGCCTTAGTTGTGCCCTAGTTGCGCCCTACCTGCGCCCCACTTGCGCCCTCGTCGCGCCCTAGTTGCGCCCTACTTGCGCCCTAATTGTGTCCTAGTTGCACCCTACTTGCGCCCTTCTTGCGCCCTTATTGCACCCCACCTACGCCCTATTGGCGCCCTACTTGCTCCCTAGTTGCGCCTCAGTTGGGCACTAGCTACGCCCTAGTTATACCCTGGTTGCATCCTAGTTGCGTCCTACTTGTGTCTTACTTGCGCCCTAGTTGCACCTTTGTTGCGCCCTAGTTGCGCCTTAGTTGCACCCTTGCTGCGCCCTAGTTGCGCCCTAGTTGCGCCCTAGTTGCGCCCTAGTTGCGCCCTAGTTGCGTCCTAGTTGCGCCCTAGTTGTACCCTTGTTGCGCCCTTGTTGCGCCCTTGTTGCGCCCTCGTTGCGTCCTAGTTGCGCCCTTGTTGCGCCCTAGTTGCGCCCTAGTTACGACTTACTTGCACCTTTGTTGCGCCCTAGTTGCGCCCTAGTTGCGCCATAGTTGCGCCCTAATCGCACCCTAGTTGCGCCCTTGTTGCACCCTAATTGCGCCCTAGTTGCACCCTACTTGCGCCCTTACTGCACCCTACTTGCGCCCTACGGGCAACCTACTTGCACCCTAGTTGTGCCTTAGTTGGACACTAGCTACGCCCTAGTTGTGCCCTAGCTGTGCCTTATTTGCATCCTACTTGCGCCCTACTTGTGTGCTAGTTGCGCCTTAGTTGCGCCTTAGTTGCGCCGAACTTGCACACTAGTTGCACCCTAGTTGCGCCCTAGTTGCGCCCTAGTTGCGCCCTAGTTGCGCTCTAGTTGCACCCTGGTTGCACCCTACTTGCGCCCTAGTTGCGCCCTACTTACGCTATAGTTGCACCATACTTGCGCCCAAGTTGCGCCTAAGTTGCGCCCTAGTTGCGCCAAAATTGCAAACAAGTTGCACCCTAGTTGCGCCCTAGTTGCACCCTAGTTGCACCCTTCTTGCACCCTTATTGCACCAAACATACATTCTACTGGCGCCCTACTTGTGCCCTAGTTGCGCCTTAGTTCGGCACTAGTTACGCCCTAGTTGTGCCCTAGTTGCGTCCTAGTTGCGTCTTACTTGCGCCCTACTTGCATCCTAGTTGCACCCTAGTTGCGCCATACTTGCACCCTAGTTGCGCCCTAATTGCGCCCTGGTTGCACCATGAGTGCGCGCCCTAGTTGCGCACAAGTTGCACCCTACATGCGCCCTACTTGCACCCTACTTGCGCCCTAGTTGTGCCTCAATTGGGCACTAGCTACGCCCTAGTTGTACCCTAGTTGTGCCCTAGTTGCGTCCTACTTGTGCCCTATTTGCGTTATAGTTGCACCTTAGTTCTGCCCTAGTTGCGCCCTACTTGCGCCCTAGGTGCGCCCTAGTTGTACCCTAGTTGCGCCCTAGTTGTGCCCTAGTTGCGCCCTAGTTGCGCCCAAGTTGCATCCTAGATGCGCCCTATTTGTCTCCAGTTGCGCCCTAATTGCGCCCTAGTTGCGCCCTAGTTGTGCCTTAGTTGCGTCCTAGTTGTGTCCTTGTTGCGCCCAAGTCGCGTCCTATTCGCGCCCTAGTCGCGCCCTAGTCGCGCCCTAGTCGCGCCCTAGTCGCGCCCTAGTTGTACCTAAGTTGTGCCCTAGTTGTACCCTAGTTGCACCCTAGTTGTGCCCTAGTTGCGTCCTAGTTGTGCCCTATTTGCGTCCTAGTTTTGCCCTAGTTGCACCCTAGTTGCGCCCTAGTTTCACACTAGATATGCCTTGTTGTGCCCTAGTTGCGCCCTACTTCTGCCCTAGTTGCGCCCTAGTTGCGCCCTAGTTGCACCCTAGTTGCGCCCTAGTTGCGTCCTAGTTGCGCCCAACTCTCGTCATAGTTGCGCCTCAGTTGGGCACTAGCTACGCCCTAGTTGTACCCTATTTGCGCCCTAGCTACGTCCTACTTGTGCCCTACTTGCACCCTAGTTGAGCCTTAGTTGCGCCTTAGTTGCGCCTTAGTTACGCCTTAGTTGCGCCCTAATTGCGTCCAAGTTGCGTCCTTGTTGCGCCCTAGTTGCACCCTAGTTGCGCCCTAGTTGCGCCCTAGTTGCGCCCTAGTTGCGCCCTAGTTGTCCCCTAGTTGCGCCCTACTTGTGCCCTAGTTGCGCCCTTGTTGCGTCCTTGTTGCGTCCTCGTTGCGCCCTCGTTGCACCCTCGTTGTGCCCTCGTTACGCTCAAGTTGCGCCCTAGTTGCGCCCTTGTTACGCCCTAGTTGTGCCCCACTTGTGCCGTAGTTGCGCACTACTTGCGCCCTACTTGCGCCCTACTAGAGCCCTAGTTGTACCCTGGTTGCGTCCTAGTTGCGCCCTAGCTGCGCCCTAGTTGCGCCCTAGTTGCGCCCTAGTTGCGCCCTAGTTGTGTCCTAGTTGCGCCCTAAATGCGCCCTAGTTGCGTCCTAGTCGCGTCCTAGTCGCGTCCTAGTCGCGCCCTAGTCACGCCCTAGTTGCGCCCTAGTTACGCTCTAGTTGCACCTTATTTGCGCCCTTATTGCACCCTACTTGCGCCCTACTGGCACCCTTCTTGCGCCCTAGTTGTACCTTAGTTGGGCACTAGCTACACCCTAGTTGTGCCCTAGTTGCGCCCTAGTTGCATCCTACTAGTGCCCTACTTGCGCGCTAATTGTGCCTTAGTTGCGCCTTAGTAACACCCAACTTGCACACTAGTTGCACCCTAGTTGCACCCCAGTTGCGTCCTATATTTGCCCCAGTTGCACCCTAGTTGCGCCCTACTTGTGTCCTAGTTGTGCCCTAGTTGCGCCCTAGTTGCGCCCTAGTTGCGCCCTAGTTGCGCCCTAGTTGCGCCCTACTCTCGCCCTAGTTGCGCCTCAGTTGGGCACTAGCTACGCCCTAGTTGTACCCTAGTTACGCCCTAGCTGCGTCCTACTTGTGCCCTACTTGCGCCCTAGTTGCGCCCTACTTGTGTCCTAGTTGTGCCCTAGTTGCGCCCTAGTTGCGCCCTAGTTGCGCCCTAGTTGCGCCCTAGTTGCGCCCTACTCTCGCCCTAGTTGCGCCTCAGTTGGGCACTAGCTACGCCCTAGTTGTACCCTAGTTACGCCCTAGCTGCGTCCTACTTGTGCCCTACTTGCGCCCTAGTTGCGCCTTTGTTGCGCCTTAGTTGCGCTGTAGTTACGCCTTAGTTGCGCCCTAGTTGCGCCCAAGTTGCGCCCTAGTTGCGCCCTAGTTGCAACCTAGTTGCGCCCTAGTTGCGCCCTAGTTGCACCCTAGTTGCGCCCTACTTGCGCCCTACTCTCGCCCTAGTTGTGCCTTAGTTGGGCACTAGCTACGCCCTAGTTGTACCCTAGTTACGCCCTAGCTGCATCCTACTTGTGCCCTTCTTGCGCCCTAGTTGCGCCTTAGTTGCGCCTTAGTTGCGCCTTAGTTACGCCTTAGTTGCGCCCTAGTTACGCACAAGTTGCGCCCTAGTTGCGCCATAGTTGCACCCTAGTTGCGCCCTCGTTTCGCCCTAGTTGCGCCCTAGTTGCGCCCTAGTTGCGCCCTAGTTGCGCCTTAGTTGCGCTCTTGTTGCACCCTTGTTGCGCCCTCGTTACGCCCTCGTTGCGTCCTCATTGCACCCTCGTTACGCTCAAGTTGCACCCTAGTTGCGCCCTTGTTACGCCCTAGTTGTGCCCCACTTGTGCCGTAGTTGTACCATACTTGCACCCTACTTGCGCCCTACTTGCGCCCTAGTTGCACCCTGGTTCCGCCCTAGTTGGTCCCTAGTTTCGCCCTAGTGGCGTCCTAGTTGCGCCCTAGTTGCGCCCTAGTTGCGTCCTAGTTGCGCCCTAGTTTTGCCCTAGTAGCACCCTAAATGCGTCCTAGTTGCGCCCTATTCACACCCTAGTTGCGCCCTACTTACGCTCTAGTTGCACCCTATCTGCGCCCTTATTGCACCCTACTTGCGCCCTACTTGCACCCTTCTTGCGTCCTAGTTGTGCCTTAGTTCGGCACTAGCTACGCCCTAGTTATGCCCTAGTTGCGCCCTAGTTGCGTCCAACTTGTGCCCTACTTGCGCGCTAGTTACGCATTAGTTGCGCCTTAGCTGTGCCTTTGTTGCGCCCAACTTGCACACTAGTTGCACCCTAGTTGCACCCTGGTTGCGCCCTAGTTGTGCCCTAGTTACGCCCTAGTTGCGCCCTGGTTGCGCCCCGGTTGCGCCCTAGTTGCGCCCTAGTTGCACCCTAGTTGCGCCCTAGTTGCGCCCTCTTTGCGACCTAGTTGCGTCCTAGTTGTGCTCTAGTTGTGCCCTAGTTGTGCCCTAGTTGCACCCTAGTTGCACCCTAATTGCACCCTAGTTGTACCCTAGTTGCGCCCTAGTTGCGCCTTAGTTGTGCCAACGTTGCGCCCTCTTTGCGCCCTAGTTGCGTCCTTCTTGCGCTCTTGTTGCGCCCTAGTTGCACCCTAGTTGCACCCTTGTTGCGCCCTAGTTGCACCCTAGTTGCGTCCTAGTTGCGCCGTAGTTGCGCCCTAGTTTCTCTCTAGTTGCGCCCTAGTTGCACCCTAGTTGCACCCTAGTTGCGCCCTTGTGCGCCCTAGTTGCACCCTAGTTGCGCCCTAGTTGCGCCCTTGTTGCGCCTTAGTTGTACCCTAGTTGCACCATACTTGCACCCTACTTGCGCCCTACTTGCGCCCTATTTACACTCTAGTTGCGTCTTAGTTGCGCCGTAGTTGCACCCTAGTTGCGCCCTTCTTGCGCCCTTATTGCACCCTACTTACACCCTACTGATGCCCTACTTGCGCACTAGTTGCGCCTCAGTTGGGTACTAGCTACGCCCTAATTGTGCCCTAGTTGCTCCCTAGTTGCGTCTTACCTGCACCCTACTTGCACCCCAGTTGCACCCTAGTTGCGCCCTACTTGCTCCCTAGTTGTGCCCTAGTTGCATCCCAGTTGCATCATAGTTGCGCCCTGGTTGCAGACAAGTTGCAACCTACTTGCGCCCTCCTTGCACCCTACTTGCGCCCTAGTTGCGCCTCAGTTGTGCACTAGCTACGCCCTAGTTGTATCCTAGTTGCCCCCTAGTTGCGTCCTACTTGTGCCCTGTTTGCGCACTAGTTGCGCCTTAGTTGCGCCCTAGTTGGACCCTAGTTGCGCCCTAGTTGCGCCCTAGTTATGTCCTAGGTGCGCCCTAGTTGCGCCCTAGTTGCGTCCTAGTTGCGCCCTAGTAGCGCCCTAGTTGCGCCCTAGTTGTGCCCTAGTTGCCCCCAGTTGCGCCCTAATTGCGCCCTAGTTGCGCCCTAGTTGCGCCCTAGTTACGCCCAAGTTGCGTCCAAGTCGCGCCCTGATCGCACCCTAGTCGTGTCCTAGTTGCGCCCTAGTTGCGCACTAGTTGCACCCTAGTTGCGTCCTAGTTGCGCCCTAGTTGCGCCCTAGTTGTGCCCTAGTTGCGCCCTAGTTACACCCTAGTTGCACCCTAGTTGCCCCCAGTTGCGCCCTAATTATGCCCTAGTTGCGCCCTAGTTGCGCCCTAGTTGCGCCCTAGTTGCGCCCTAGTTGC